>CAEFZY010058116.1:0-165079 GCA_903066815.1 Brachyrhaphis roseni
TATATATATATATATATATATATATATATATATATATAGTGTGTGTGTATATGTCAGACATTGATTTAAAAATAGGTAAAGAGCCTTATTTTTATTTTTTAAAAATTACTTGTTTTTTATATGAATCTGAGCTTGATTCATATCGAACATAAAGGGCGTTAAAATAAATAATATCTGAAACTGTATATATATATGTGGGGATGTGTGTGTGGAGGGGTGGGCGTGGGCATGCGTATGTGTGTGTATAATCAGGCTTTTATTGTTTATTGTTAATATATAAAATGTTCTTTTTATCCATAGTTATCTTAACTATGTATAAATCACTTTTGAGATCAAGTCCTTAATTAGCTTCATGAATAGATTACAAGTAATTATTCAGGCCATGCTCAAAGTCATTTTTATGTCTAAATGCCTTTTCTTCTCAAAGGTTTGTTACACTTAGGGTTTCAGTGTTTAGTCTGTGTTATTTTGTGTTTGTCTTTAATGTTCTTTAGTCTTTGTCATCTTCTTTTGAAACAACTTCAAAAGCTAACATTTGTTCTGCTGTTTCACTTACAGCATAAAAGACAAAAAGGCGATTCATACATCTTAAAAGATGAAAAATTAACTTTCCCTGTACAGATTAATAGTTGTCATTTAGTTTTTAGATTTTTTGTTGTTGTTTGAATTAAAATCAAAACTGCAATGTAATGCAAAGACGGAAAATGTAGTAAGAAATAAATCAGTTCTATGGAGCATGTTTTTAAAAAAGCATCTTGTTTGCAATTAATAACAATCAAGTGCATGTGTAAATCTATAAAATCTGTCCTCATGAAGGTTATATCTACTAACAAACACCAAACATTACCTAAAGATATTCCCCATGCCCTAAGTGCAAGCGATTTTGCTTTTCAGATGGGGTTTTATATTACTTTTGGGGTCACAATAATCTTCCTTTCTTTTTTTTTATATCTAAAGTGGCCTTAAAAGTGTGTCTGTTTTTTCTCTGGGCACATCCATAGTGCCAGAGGATTATATTTTTCCCCCTCCCTTGATTTTCAGACAAGATTTTTTGGCTTTCCCTGGTGGATTTCTAGTGGGGGGGCTCACTGTCGTTAATGCATCGTTAAAAGGCTGCAGCTGGAAAAGTGAACAGGAACAATTTTTAAACAACCCCACAAAGCCCTAAAGCCTAAACCCTGAGAGCGGTTCCTGAGCACCTCTAGCAAAAAGAGGGTGCTGTCCTCTAAACCCCCAGACTCCAAAAAGCTGAATGTCAGTCTTCTGCATTGCACAATGCCAGCTAAAAACATCTTGTGGCCAATAATGTATTTTTTTAAGACCATAATTCAAATTTGGAGGTGATTTGGATGAGATATAGCGGAGACCTTGAAGTCATCCCGGAGAAATAGGGAGGCTTGCACTGTAGTTTATTTCGAGAGGGATGTACCGAGCATATATTTTCACAACAAAGTGCAAATCTTGAGGGGAAGTCCGAGTCGAGGAAGATTCATTTCATCATAACATAAACGTCTAGCCCAGCTGCATCCTTCAAGTGCGCCATTGTGTATGCTAAAATAATCTGTGCACTTTGGGGAAAAATATGATTTCTATTAGTCGTCCTTGGGTATGAAGAACGCACAAGTCTGTCTCTGGCACATCAGCTTACAGAATAGAGGACAGAGCGGAAACATTGTATGAGTGACTGAAACAGGCACACACAACTTAATGAGAGGAAGTGTGCAAGTATGTGAGTCATCTGAGCAGACAATTGGGCAAATGCACTACAAGAGGTGCCAACGTTCATATTAGATCCAGTGCCCTGGGGCATCATTCTGTGTTATGAGTTCAGTATTAATTGCTGCCTTTGGGAGCGTTTGTTCTTGACGCAACGGCTTGTCAGAAAGAGCGCTGACTCCCGCAGAAACACGAGCAGCTTAGCAGAGTGTTTGGTGACAAATAATTCAAGTTTTTAACAAGACGGAGTTGATTAGCAGCAGCAGGGAGAACAAATTTGGCAAATTTAATCCTCTGATGATGCTTGTCTGGTATTCCTAAAGAAAAAACATGCACAGCTATGTTACAGTTTTTACAAAATTCAGATACAAAATGTTGACAAGGACTAGAAAGAAAGTTCAGATCACGTGGGTTTTAGAAATCAATTTAAAGTGCTTTTATTAGTCTTTAATAGTAGCTCTTAAAGGTCTTAGTCCAACTCATTAATTTAATTTTCTTTTACCTCACAAGTTCTCCAGACCCTCATTAAATGAGATCCACATCGGTTTAACTTTTGGGGCCATAATCAGCCCCTTGCAGTACTTCCCCATTCACAGATTTCTTTTTTGGGCTGGATAAAAAACTAACATCAGATAAAGACAGCTAGATTTAATATATAACATATATATAGTTAATGTGCTTATAGGGGGCAAAAAAACTATCCAACTCAACCAGGCTATGTGTTAGAGTAAAATCATAAATTAACTGTGATTAAATACGTTTTCTGAGCGGCAGAGTACAATTTCACCACCCACACACTCAGGCCCGATATGTGTCAGATCTGCAGAACCAAGACATTACTAACCTGCCTGACAACACGAAGTAGGCAAAATGATATTAAAATCCAAAACATTATATTTGTGAGTTCACAATATTCATCACGTAAATAGCACCTGTGAAAAACATTAAAATTTATTTCTCACTGCTTAATCTCTAGAATGTTTTCATTAGTTCAAAATATAACTTGATATAAAAAGAATTAGACAGGATTTTTGCTTGACCTTGTTCTTCAAAGAAACAGTAGAAACAAATCGATCTGGCATTTTCTGGCTAAAGCCAATTTTCAGTTTTCTTTGAGGTCTAACCTCAAAGAGTTTTGAATACTGAGTTCTGTGTAGTTTTGAAAAATGTTTAGCTTTGTGTAGGTATAACTATGACATTTGTTAACATGGATTCTTGGTCCAAGTTTTGAATCAATGGAAAAGTTTCCCTACACCTTTGGCTTGCCACAGGCTCGGGTTTTCTGAAAATGGTCTTTTATTAGCATCCAAAGTAAAAACTGAAACTTGTGGCTGGGAGTCATGTTCTTATTGCAGAACGGCCTTTCTGAGAATCTGACGGTCGCTGAGAATGTTAGAGTTTTGATGTTTTCCAATTAACTAAAAACTTATTTATACCCCTTTATCAAACTATAGATGGGTTTTTGTTCTATTGCATTAATTCATTCCTCTTTCTGACATTTAATGTGTCTTTTTATCAACATTTTTTCTATTTTAATTTCCTTTTCTATAGATAAAAGTTTATTGTTCATCTTAATAAATTTGTCTTGAGGTTAAAATAGACAAGCACAATTTTTGGGTATTGTTTTTATTGTCTGTCTTTTCAACCAAACAATTAAGATGTTTTAAAAAATAAATGTTTTTTTATAAACTTGTTAGAAACTATTTTTGTATATATCTTTCTTTAATTGAGTGGTGAATTATACATTTTAAAAGTATTATATGCTATTTTGAAACTTTTCATCACAAATACGAATTTGTGTTTTCATTCAATGTTCTTTGAATGAAAATATTATAAATGACTGACCTAAGTCAATTAAAAATAGCCAAATTAGAAATAAACAGTACATGAAAATTCTATGACATATTGGCTGTTTTATCATTTTAATAAATATGTATGTATTTTAACACAATAATTAAGTTGGTTTTGTTTTGTTTTTTCTTAATAAAATTATTTTTTAAAGATTTTTGGAAAAATTGGCAAATTATCTGGAACATGCATATATTTATGAAAATTATATTTTTCCTCAATTTTTCTATTTTTTGTGCTCACATTTACTCTTTCAAACTTTATTCTGATCTTTCACATAAGTCATAATATTAATATCAGTCAGTCAAACTATTTAGAACTACTTAGTCTAAATAAATTTGAATAAAGATAAAATAAACATATAATCATAGGAGTTATGATTAACTCTTATGATTAGGTTTAGTTCCTCATTAGTTCATAGGAGGAACTAACCTAAATACAATTGGGTGATTTACTTAAAAAAATTGAAATAAAAAATGATGACATAGAAATTCATCCATGATAAGCCAAGTTAAAAAAAAATACAGTAAACAAAAAAAAATTTAAAAAAATCATTGACAGAATCAAAAAATAGAGTTAGGTAAAAATAGGTTTTGCTGTATTTCAGCCTCACACTCTCATCTGAAATTAAACAAAAGTTGCACATCAGCAAGTTTATGATCCAGGATCTCAGTGTCACTTTCACATTTGCTGCTCTGCTTGACAGTTTGACACACCTGTGCATCCACATCAATACTCTGAAAAGGGGCACTCATGCAAATGCATGCTGTTCCCCTTCATCCCCCCCACACACACACATGCACACACACAGTCAGGCACACGTGCCCTATTGGACTTCGAAGCCTTGCGACCGTCATGTCCATCTTTTCAAACACTGTCCAGACAGGGGAAAACCTTGGCCATCAACTCTCCTCTCTGAACCTGTCCATCACTGTCACTCTGGATCACTGGTGCAGAACTCATCTTTCCTCTCCCGCTGGTCCCCTCCGGACTGGACTCGCTCGGTCTATAGTCCCTCATATCGCTGTCAGGAGTCCCAACTGACAGCCTGCTGCTGCAGCTGATTCCAGTTTGTTGGTCCTGCTATGGGCTAATGCCAGCAATCTGTGCTCTGGCAGTGGGAGGGGGCGGGGGGGGGGAGCTCCAAGAGGTACAATGATAAACTTACTCATACGGGCATCTTTACACCCCAAAAACACGATCACACACATGAAACATCATGCATGTAACTTCTGACTTTTATGAGAATGCACACATCGTGGCCGGGTAAAAATAACGCTCACATGTTAAAATGTTTCAACCATTGGATCTGACCGGATGTCACTCCAGTCAGTTCTCCGTTTTTGCACAAGCGCATACTCGTCCTCTCTCTCTGTCGGCACCACATGTGTGAATTCTATCGCAGTGGCTGGGGTTTCCAGAGATCTCTGGATCTCTCAGACAAACCACAACAGGCGGTAAAACCCAGCTTCTCAGCCTCCCACAGAGACGGGGACAGTCGGTGGAGAAGTGAGAGTGGGGATTGGAATTTAATTACAGCCTTAAAGCCCTCAGAGTCCAATATGAGAGAGAGGGATGAGGCATAAATCTACTGGGGTGCCTTTGTTTGTGCGGTGGCTACAACAAGAAAAATCATTCAAAACCCACTACGGAGACACTGAAGTCTGGAGAGCGGTGGTTCAAAGTTTGACAAATGAACAACTGGGCTTTCAAAGGACTGACATTCACTCATTCCTACAGCTTTCTTTAATTAAAGTGTCCATTTTTGTTCTCTCATGAAAAGCCATGCTTCAATAACAGACTGGAAGTAACAAAGACAAATACAGATTTGATTGCACACACTGGGAAAAGTGTCTACCACTATATCTGACTGTAAATTAAAATTACGTTATTTTCAACAACTGACCAAACAATGAAATTTTTCTTTCTGTTTTACACTGGGAGAAACACATCACAGAGTTCACTGATTAACTGCTGAAAAAGTTTGCTGAACTATTGCAGAAGAAAACATTCTCAACTAAAATGAATATTTCTTTTTCTTATTGTATGAACCCTGCCCCTCTGCATCTCAATGATGAAAACATAGAGCCGAGAAAATAAGTACTGAACAAGTCAATGTTTTTCTCAGTAAACATTTATCTAAAAAGGCTTTTTAAAGGAAATTCATACCAGATGTCAGAAACAACCTTGTAATCCACACATTGAAATAAATCAAAACAAATTAGTCTATAAGTTAAGGTATGTATAGTAAAGTGGAATGACAGATGAAATAAGTATTTGACATACTTAATAAAATTTATTCCAAAATATTTGCACCTGTAACTTAGCTAGACTATTGACCCACACAAACTGTCTTCTTATATCTTTAAATTTAGAGGCTCTCATCTGTAAACTATGACCTTCAGTTTTTGGCATTAATTTTCAACTTGATTCCAGTCAATGATAGACCAGATAATTCAAATTGTCTTTTTTTCTTTCTCTAGCTCCCAGTGAGAGTTATTAAGGACATTCTTGTCTTTCTGAAAAAATCCACCCCCGAATGTATCCTCACATTCTCCATTTTTCCTTTCTTTAGCTAAATACAGTCTGCCAGTACCATATGCTTAAAAACCTCTGCACACCATGATGTTCCCACCTCAAAATGTAACTCTTGGTATGGTGTTTTTTGGGGTGATGTGCAATAGTTTCCCTTTATCAAAATGGTATGTCCAATAACATCAAGAGTTCAGTTGTGGTCACGCAGAACAAAACCATAATCTCTAAGTATTTTTGTTAGCTTCTTCAAACCTTCTGATGTAATCTATAAACATGTTTTATCCTCAGCAGTGGAGTCTTGTGCAGCAAGTGTGCATAAAAAAAAGCATTTGTTGTTTTGAAACAAAGAGTTTAAGAAGATCTTGAGAGACCTATTTGCTTTAACCCAGCAACACATGCTTTTTGTTCAATACTTTGAGAATGAGAGTTTCTTTTTAATAGGCAACCATTACGACCAAATGAGCCAATATCAATTAGCACAAATGGTGACAGAGTTGCTTTGGAAATATTGACAGATTTCTTCAGATTTTAATTTGTTTGTTTGTTTTTTTGTTTTGCTATGGTTTTGGTTCTTTTCCTTCATGTGTGCCATTCCACTTTATTACACCTAACTTAATTTATAAGCTAATTCATTCGGCTTCCTTTGTATCCACGGACTACCCACATCTGGTGTGAATTTCATGTCAAAAGCCTCATTAGAAATACACTTACAGAGAAAAATGCTGAGGGGTTCAATACTTCTTTTCCCTGCTGTAGATGTATGTTATGAGGGAGCGTATGGCCTTCTGATTCAATTCAAAGCTGCTTTGGTGTACACATCAAGGGACTTACTGGGCTACAGATTGACTGGACTGGTGGTGTAACACAAAATCTGCAGAGTGAGTTAAAAGTCAAAGGGCCTGCATCACAATCCATTGTGTTCCAGTCAGTGTGGGCCTCAGGATAAAAAGCAGACAAGCTCCACATGCTACACAGCACCACCAATAGAAAGAGTGAAAGAATGTTGCTTGTCTCTTCTGACTTTTCTTCACATTAGCAGCAAAAATACAATCTGGAAGTGTTGCTTTAGGACACTACTAGAGTGTGATAGGTGTGACAGACAACCCTGACTGGATGCATTCAAAATTGCGTGACCTGCAGGATAAAATCAAACTGCAAGAGAGCGAAATCTCTTCTTGTACTTCTGTGAGGAGGCAGTCAGGGGGTGGGGCACCCGCTAGTGTAGAAATCCAGATGTAGATCCCTGCCAAAAAATTCCAAAATCCTGATGTTCTTGCCAAAAGGGAGACTGCAAAGCCTTTTCGATGTAAAAAAAAAAAAGTCAGCAAATCACTCCCTACAATTCATTCCATAAAAAACATGGAGACATTTAAGCTGAGACAGCCATGGGAATCCAAACCGCATGTCTTCTTCTGTTAGGGTTTCTTAAATCACCTCAGCTCTGTTAAAACATAATATCAGGGTACGATTTGACACATCAGGGAATAAACGTATGGGTATGACATATGTGGAGCTTTTACAGGATAAAGAAATCTGGGCTATCCTACAAATCAGAGATGGTAATATTCTGCTCCGATATCAACTTACTGGATTTGCATAAGGAGCTAATTTAATTTCAAGGATAAAAGTCCTGTGAGCTGAACTTTCTTCTAACATAAGAGTCCATGCTCAAAGTCTTCATAGAAAGGTCCCAAAACTCAACGTTTGAACTAAGATAATGAGTCTGACATGTGAAAATGTTATGTTCTAGACAGTCCATATGGAAGCTCTGGGCAAAGAAAGCAAATGAGTATCAAAAAGGAAGATCCTCCTCACAAAAAAATTGCTGAGAAAACGCCTAAAACCTATAAGATTGTCCCAGGTGGGTGGGTACGGTCAGACTCCACATGTTTTCCATTCTTTTGTGTAATCACAGCCACGCATGTGTCAGCATTCCGCCCCCCCCATTTCATTTCGAGGTTCAATCCACCAACTTTATGTCAATTTTCCTGACAGATACAATCTCTGTCAACAAATGCAGCAACTTTTTTCTTGCTCCAGAAGCTGTGAGGTGTTACTGACCAGATGTTTATGCTCACTTTATTCAGAAATGTTTTGATTAGAATGAAAGCCTTTCCAAGACTCATCTAAAATTTAGCTAGTGCGTGTGCGCAACGGAGGTAAGAAAAACCGTATTGAAGTATCTGAGTGAGCTATCCAATAAATGTTAATAGTTACTTTGGGATGCCACCTCAAGTCTGACATTTTCTCCCCATAAAATCACAGCAAGGCAACATTTTGAGTCTGTTACTCATAAACGTTGCGCAGGAAAACTATAAGACTGTGTGCATGCTGCAAATTATTTAAGAGCACTGCAAAAGTTTTCATACCCCTTCCTTGAACTTTTCTACATGTTGTCACTTTTCAACCACAGACTTGAACGAATGTATTTTATTTTATGATATGGCAATGCATAGTGGAAAATACTTGACACCTTTGTATTTGCTCTACTCTGATACTGCTATATAAATTCCATTGTAACCAGTTGTCATCAGAAGTCTTTTAATTAGCAAATAGAGTCCACTTGTGTGTGATTTAATTTGAGTTTAATCACAGATGCTGTGAGAAAGCCTTAGAAGTTTGTTTGACCACATTCGTCAACAAACAGCACCACAGAGCTCAAAGAACACAGCAGGGGGGCTGTGGATAAAGTTGTGGAGAAGTTTAAATTACGGTTCAGTTAAAAATAAAAACAACATCCCAAACATTGAACATCTGGCAGAACGAGCAGAGATGTGTGGTCAGGGGATGCAGGTGAAGCAGTGTCTCTCCTTTAATCCTGGAAAGTAAAATAGGTACATGAGAAGTAAAACAGATTCTAAAAATGATGAGAGAAAGTAAATTTGTCCACTTTACTTTTGTCTAATTTTTATTTGGTGATATCAACATTTTTATGGTCAAAATTGTTGCATTTAAGCATTTAAGAAGTCCAAAGTGAGACAGTGCAGTGCTGTGCCTCACCTCTTGTGGCGCTGTGTCACACAGAGTGAATGAAACAGGCAATTGGCGCTTACCATTTGCTGTCTCTTTTTACATCGCTGATATACTTGCTTAATTATACATTATGTCTAATATATTTAACAAATCTGAGTGACATAATTGGTCTGTCTGATCAGCTATAAATGCTCAGTGAAAATGCACAGGGTGAGGCAGAATGCCTCACAGATAGAGGGCAGTGCTGAACCCCATAGGCACAACTGAAAACAGGTGCGCTTCTTCTACGTATTTAAAAGATTCGAAACTGTTAGAAAAATATAAAAAATACAGTCGGAACTGAAGTGTTTGAGGCCATGCTCCTCTTTGATGCCAGATTTTAAAAAATGAAATGAGAATGAGAGCCACACAAGGACACTTTTACAACAGACTCACAGAGACATTTGTGGAAAAAAAGACAGGTGCAAGAACCTCATATAAAAGTAAAGGAAAAATCATTCATGATTTTTAATTTTAATCACAAAGAGAGAGGTTAATCAAAGCCAATCAATCCCATTCCTACAAGAACATGACCATCCAATTCAAATGACAGAATGGAATATAGTCAAAGAACCAGCCAGGACAACTATTAGCCATCACTGCTTACCTTCAGGTTGACCTTAGTCACTAATAGTGTTCATTTTGGACAGAATTTCTAGGCGCAGTCAAAGTGTTGAGGGGATCCATTTTGGTAGCCTTAGTTTTCACATCTCTGCCTTTTGCAAATGATGTGGGCTTTTAGGCTTCATCAAATCGTGATCTTCAGCTTTCACTGGAGCAGTTTTTCAGCTGAGTGTGAAGTGGACGGAATGAGGATCAGTGCCTCCAAATTTCATTTCATCATCCTGAGCTGGGAAAATATAGTGTCTTCTTTGGGTTGGGTAAGAGGTTCAGTCCCAAGTGGAGAGTTTAAATATGATGGGGTCTTGTTCACAAATGAGGGAAAAATGGAGTGGGCAGATCAGTGCTGTGTCTGCAATGTGTCTGCATAGATACCCTCATCTATAGTTACGAGCTTTGGGTAATAACCAAAAGAACAGATAGAAGAGGCCAAAATGAGCTTTTTTCCTCAGGATGTCTGGACTCTGCACCCAATTAGGCCGAGGTCAACCATCTTGCAAAAACAAAATGGGCAGAAATTTCACTCTAGAAATTTGCAAAGCTTGCAGACATATAGACCTACAGCTGTAAAAAGTTGCTCAGGGGTATTAATTACATGCTACCATTATTCCCCAACCTTCCACTTCGCCATTACGCACTACTTTGTGTTGGTCTATCACATAGAATAAACAAAGCAAATAGGTTGCTTGTTTTTTTTAGCTGTGACAAAATGTGGAAAAAAAGTCAAAGAGAATTAATAAATTTGGAGAGCACTGCTCTTCTTTAAAGTAATGTCAACTTGATATGGTCTTGTGACAAAGGCAAACATCCACAAAACTGAACGCACACAAAAATCCTAGTTGTTTGAAAATAGTTTATATTATTTTGTCGACTTCCTTGTTGGTGGTGACTATGCCTGTGATAATTCTTAGTTATTTTATTGGCGCTGAAAGACTTTGCTAATTTGACTTGACTTGAGAATCAATATTTAGAGAGTCTTTGGAATTACTGGAACACGATCACTGTGTCTCGTACTACCTGGGTCTTAATCTGTTTAGGATATCTGCCAACAACCCCTGATCCATGTACTGTCTTTACGGTTTTCCTTTTCCAAAAAGAAAACCAGGAGCAGGAATCACAACAAGTTCAGAGTGTGCAATGCTTGAGGAAAATACAAGAGAGAAATAAAAAAACACAAGAACTCACATGCTATGAGATTAATGTTAAATGTGAAAGAGCATTGCAGTATAACTAAAAAAAGATGAACTTCTTTGGAAGGAAGCCAGGTTGAAGCTTTTTCTGTCTAAAAATGCATGACTTTGGTTTGCAAAGCTGGATCAGAATGAACCACAAGACATCTGGAGCAGCGTCCATTGAACAGATGAGATCAAAGGGAAGATGTTTGACCATAAAGGCACTGGCAAACATGGCACTTCAGCAATCAAACCCGGTGGTCGGGAGATGATGACTTGGGCTTGTTTTGCAGCCACAAAAATGGGCACCTTGCAGCCATCAACCTCGTGAATTCTACTGTATGCGAAAGTGTTTCAAAGTCAGGGTGGCATTTGTCTGAAAAAAGCTGAGCTGAAAAATGTCATGCAACTAATATAAAGCAGACGGTTCAAAAAGGAGAAGAATTAAGATGATGTGACACCCCCGTCAAAGCTGAAAAGAATTCTCCCAGTTAAAAATGCTGCGTCAGAACTTTATTAAAGCTGTGCAGAAACAAATGCCCAGAAACCTCCGTGAAGAGATGTAAAATTATTCAAACATTGTTTATGTAAAATTATTTGTTCTAAAGGTGACAAAGAGTTTAATGATAGAATACACTACCAGCAGCATTCGTAGGCATACCAAGTAAAATGCATAAACAGTCTTGAAATAAGGTTTCACTAAAAGAGCAAGATGGCACTCAAAGAATATTATATTTATAGGAAAAATGAAGTCAAAAATTAGTATCCCAGGTTTTGCAAAATTTTGAGTAAAGTATACAGTTTAGCACTGTTTTTCCCCATTGAATAACTATACTCAAAAGCTACATGCTGAAGACTGGATTTTTGTAAATCCCTGCTAAATGTTGCAGAGTTCCCTGCTACTCTGGAGGGAATTTTTGCACTAAATCAACCTTGTATTCTTGTTTCTGTGAAAATAATGTTTACATTCTAATTTTTCTTTCTCAGTAAATATTTATGATGTAATATTCATTTTTCTCCAAAATTTTAAATTGATATTTAAAAACTGAGAGTAAAGTGGAATCAAAGACAAATTCCTTGTTTGTGCACACAAATTTAGCCATTACAGTTGATTTTGATTTTGTAATCAGATACTGTTGTAAGATTTTTGTGCAATCCCTTTTTATTTCTTTACTCTTTAAAAGCTTAAAAAGAATCTGTCCTCCCCGTTCAGTGACTGTTTATTAAAATTTATACTCTATTATAAAAAGCACAATCTAACTTCAATATCTGACATGACTTTGAGTTGATGCAACAAAGACAGCAGGTGCTCCTGACAGGAACAGAAAGTGTTTGACTGATTTAGTTCCCCATCAATATGTGTAAATGTGCTTGGAATGTCAATAAAGGGAGTAGAATAACTGATATGTTCACACCATGTTTTTTTGCAAGTTTATTACAAAAAAAGACAGAGAACAATCTGGAACCACCACTGGAATAAAGGAATAATAGCTGCACCAAAAATGGCCATATTTCTTTTTCTGGTAAGTGCCAAAGACAAACAGATGCACAACCTATTTCTTTTATTTTAAAGTGCTAAATAGAAATTGCGATACATTCATCATCTGCAATAGTATAGGAACAATTCTTTTTGTATTGTGGGATGATAATATTGATTTTTTTTATTTCAAACGAACTGGTTGTGCTATGTTCAAATTTTTTGTGGATTTTCTCTGAACCACATTGTCAAAAAAGGCTGACTCACTTAACGTGACGTAGAGAAATCACATACCGTTTGTAGCAATTATTTGGCTTGTGGTACAATCTGGCTGGATATTTTGCAACTCTTATAATCAAAAATGGTAGCGCTCATTTAAATTAGTTGTCTTCTTGGCAAAATTCATACATTTTCAATAGGGTGTGGTTCACAAAATTCCGAAAGGTTATGTTAGTCAGCTATATGCATTTCAAAAGTAGCTTTGATGTGTGTTTGGTGTCATTGTCATGCAGGGATACAGAACTATGACCAATTTTTAGTTTTTTTTATCTATATTACTTCATTATGCCATTACCCGGGCAATGGCATAGGATATATAAAAAGTAACCAACTTGTAATATCATAAATGAAATGCACATACAGTTTTCATCGATAAACTCCAAAGCTATATGGATCCTGTCCATGGATTTTCTGCAGCAACTCAATGAATGTATTTCATCTGGCGCAGTAGAATATTGTCCTTAATTTGCAGACTTACTGCTAATTAAGTCTGCTAATTATCATAAAAAAAAACCTTGTACTTTACTTAAACCAAAATATCACTTTTGTATATATTATACAAAATGTTTACAAAAATTTACCTTAGTATATTTTTGCAAGATTTCCTAAGAATTACTTACTGCGTTTAAATCTACAAAACATAAAAAATTATTTTATTTTGTGTGAAATAACCGATTAGCTGCTTTGTACTGATTGATCAAATGTGCCAGGAGGTACCTTAAACTGAGCTGCGGATCTAAACTGCCTGGATTATTTAAAATAAAAACTTTTATTTACAAATGTTATTGTCAGATATTTTATGAGTTACTTTATTGCAGTTACCTAAAGCATTGTTTGACTCAAAGGAGTTAGAAAGTTTCAAATCTCAAGCGCTAAACTCAAAACTATTTGGAATGTATTGGGTAAAACGAAAGTGACTTTTTCCTGTTTAAAATAAAGATTTTTTTTTAATAATATGTAATTGTTAGAATTATCCCCAAAATGGTTTCTTTCACTAGTTTACACAAGCACAGTTATACAAACCTTATACATACCTTGGTTAATTAGAGAGAGACAGATCCATGACATGTTTTCATAACATCATGTCTCTGTAGATTCTTCCCTCCTTGATGAAAATACCTGCTGAACTTGGCCCCAAACAGAGTGTAAAGGCTGGCGATACATAAATGACATATATGAACTTTGACATGACAACATGACTGGTTGTATTCATCCATGCGTATGCTGCAACTGCCCAGCCATGCAGGACGGCTGCGTCAGTCGCTGAGGTTAATTAGCTATCTGGAAACTATTTTAGCTCTGCCAACTTTGTGTCACTTCAGGTATGTCTCTGTTTGATGATTTCTGGTCTAAGTAAAGGCGGCCGCCACTGGCTCACAGTGCTTTTCCATTGTGTAGAGTTACACTGACATGATGCAAGAATGGGGACTTGGACTCGGAAAGGTTTCACTCACAGAATCCTCAGGGATATGTGTTTTAGTCCAAAAAAATTGAGTAGTTAATTATTACTGCTAAGGGAAGAAATTTATTGAACTGAGATTTCGTACATAATTGTTTATTAATTTTTAAAGTGGGTACATAGTGCCAGTCGGGCAACTATCTTACCTTCACTTGTTATGAAAGTGTTGTATATATCCAAGATAACTTAAAAGAAACTTGACTCTGAAGTTGGCGTCTGTCTGTCTAAGAAGCTCCTACTCTTTCAGACCCTCCCACATCATCACAACATTCCTCGCTGTGCCATTCACAACCATTCTTTGGAGTGTTGGAAAGAAGTAGTATGTACAGCAGATGAGTAGTTTCATCAGGTGTTTACCAATTGCTAATTGCTGTTGCTGCAATAGTTTGAATGAGCTGTGTAGAGAAAACTTTGGCAGAGTAGTGCTCTTTGGGACAGGATGAAATTATAACATAATCAAAATTTTAGATTTTAAGCTGGAGCAGATCCATTACATTCCAGAGTCTTTAAAAGGCAAGGGCAGCCCTTTAATTTTGTGTTGAGTAGGACAGTCTTGAGCAGAACTCTAACACAGGGAGTGATGCTCTTTAGCCAGTCAGTCGCGCTCTGAGAGGCAGAAGCTCAGAAGTTTGGAAACTGCAACTCTGAGGAGGAGCTACACCTCAAAGACGGCACTGGGTTCACTCAGACATTTTGTACAGCTGAATGGTTGCTGTGGAGATTGCTGTGGATATTTCTCAAATATGCATAAAAGAATCAATGCAATACTTCAGGTATGTTCTTGATGAGAGAATAACATAATATGACATAAAGATAAAAAAAGTTGATTTTACATAATACTGCCCCTTTAAAGAAAACATTACTTGATTAATAACATAGAAGAAGAAACACCTCTATGTTTATATAATGCATGTATGCAAATGACAAAGGATTTCATTATTTTTTACTAAGAAGGCCAAACTGTTATGAGTTTCATTGCCTTGCCCAAAAGCACTTCAAAATGTGCTGAGAGAAACTGGCATCAAACCACACCTAATTTAGCTTTTCAATGAAGTAGATTTTTTCTCTCGAAGAACATAACGGCTCATTAGCTATATTGTATCAGATTTTGATTCTTTTTCCATTGTGAAGGTTCAAAGGAAGTTATTAAAATGTATGCAAGCTTTTCTTCCCAACTTCAGTGTTTCTCTCTTGCTTTGTAAGGCGGAATAGGCAGAATGAACACACTCCAGCTCATTTTATGATCCTGCAGTGGTTTTAAATTATGCTTAGATTACAAGACAAAAAAAATCGCTATGTTTTCATTCATTCTGTAAAAGCAAGAGAAACTAGCACAAACAGTGCATACTTTTGCCAGCAGAAAATCTCAAAGTAAAAGAACAGATGTATTAGCATAATCTTTGATGACTTATTTGTCTGGTGCATTAGCATGCTCACACACTGTTGTCGCATTGTGAAATTGATAGCACCCCTGATGTGCCATCATCTTCGCTGAAAACACAGCTATTGGTGCACAATCTATAGGAAAAGACTGACTTTTATGCAAAATAGCAGAAAGTTTTTGACAGCTGCAGCTCTGTCAGTTGCCACTTCAGTATTGATGTGAAATTTCTTGCCACACGATGAAATTAGGGAACACACCGCATTGTCAAATAAATGGGCAGGCACAGTAGTGCTGTGCAAATATGAATTCATAATAATATCACATTAAATAACAAGGAAAGGCTTTAAAATTCTATTTGTAAGAAAAGATTATGGGTGTGCATCCTACTGTAAATTGAAAAGGCAGCACATATAATATGGATTCAAGATTTTATTTTCCACAGCAGTATGAAATTATTGATTGACACCAGTTATTAGTCATGTCTTTTTTTTTGTACACTGCATGAGTTATTCAAATGCAAAAAGGCAGCGTTCTCTCCATTCACCCAACATTACAATAAAGGATTATATGATCTCTAAAGCTTTTGTTGAAGAAACAGCCTGACAGCATGCAGTAAAACTCTGCACTCAGTTTTTTTATTTTCCTTTTTTAAAAAAATTCGCACTTGAACTGATGTTGTTTTTCATGGAACGACTTTTAATGTTTAACATTCAAGTGCAAGTGTGTGTGATCAGAGTTAGGAGGGCACAGACATGAACTGGATTATCGCCAGCAAGTTCAAACCCAAAAAGACAGTTTTTACATTGTTCACAGTGACTGGCTGCTGAGTATGAGCATTAGCTATGCTGGCTGCGGAGCCACAAATAATATTTTACCACGGTAAAGGGGGTGTGTGTGTCTGTTAGCATGACATCTGGGTTTTAATTCTGCGAGAAAAATCCCATATCTGCATGATCCGACTAACGCAAGCCATCTGAAGAGAATACAGATGAGAAACTTTCCCTCTGTTCTCCCAGAACCTCCGTCAACAGCCGTGCATGGAAACACGTAGTGACCTTGGCTGTTTATATATTCCTCTCTGGTCTGCGTCCCCAAAAGCAAGCCTTTTCCCATGTTTCTATAGTGTTTCAATACAGAGCACCTACAAAGGCAAATAACTGTGGAAAGAGGGATTTGAAATAAAACATTTTAATTGTATTCTGGTCTGAACTGTTTCTGCATGGGAGCTTGGTTGTCAGACTCATATGTATGCACAGATGGGAGGAAAATATGTGCATTTGCAGATCAATATGATTTCATTTCACGTGGCTTGCGGGATTTATTATCATCACTCATTTTAATGAGGTAGCAAGTGATAGGGCAACAAGATTACTAAGAGTAATGCTCCATGGGGATAGTGCGAAGACCGCCACCAGATGGCTCAGTTGGGGAATGACCAGAATACCAAGCAGGTTTTCCAAACAGAATGGTTTGACTTGCGGTGTTAGTATGATTCCTGCCATGTTTACAAAAACAGACCTGAAATAGCCTGTTAGTGGGTTCCCACTACAAAAAAAAGGAAAGCAAATGGAAAATAATGCAGCAGTCACCAAATCGAGTTCATCCTCAGGAAACACATCATGACTCAAATACAGAAAGAGTGAAGAGTGAATGCCACATCAGGCTACAGTGTTTAAATAAAGTGGAGGATACTCAGAGGATGTTATGTGCTAGACAAACAAAACATAGCCCATATTTGATTCTTCCGTTTTTTTACATTTTTTCATAAGTAAAATCTTAAAAGTGGATTTATTTTTAACCCTCTGAGTCCATACTTTTCAGAAACACCTTTATATCTACAACAATTGACTAATTAGAGATTAAAATATTTGCCCATTTTGTTTTGCA
Organism: Brachyrhaphis roseni; assembly: GCA_903066815.1. NCBI lineage: Eukaryota > Metazoa > Chordata > Actinopteri > Cyprinodontiformes > Poeciliidae > Brachyrhaphis > Brachyrhaphis roseni. The sequence goes on from CAEFZY010058116.1 coordinate 17,391, forward strand.
GCCAGTTGGAGAGAGTCTGTGACCAGCACTTTTCAAGTAATGCCACACATTCTCAAAGTCTCCACCATTGTAAGCTGTGACTATGCTTTGATCTAATGTTCCTATCGTAGTTCTGGTGGTATGTTAAGGGTTAAAAAGTAAGCCTCGAAAGATTTTCTTCCCAGATTTGCCTGTGATTAGCTCCATCCATCTTCCCATCAACTCTGCCCAGCTTCTCTATTCCTTCTGAACAAAGATCCCAATAGTATTGTCATGCCACTGCTCTGTTTCATGAAAGAAACACATCATCTTATGATCCATCATGGTAATGATGGATTTTAAAGGTACTACAAATTCACAATGCGTTTTGCATGTTGACCAAAAGCTTCATTTTGGTCTCATTTGACTGGATTGCCAAATTTCACAAATTTGCAGTGTCCCTAACATGACTGTCAAAGGAAAATCATTGCTGCTTACTTTCAAGAATTTAACAATCTAGCTTACTATTTGAAAAACAGACAGATTTATGGAGCACACTTTAAACTGTACCGTCAACAGACTCTCCCATCAGTGATAAGAATCTCTCCAGCTTCTACAGACTTAAGTGTTCCCCCTGGCTACTTTTCTGGTCAAGGCTTCATTTTCTCAATCTTTCTGTCTAGGTAAATGTTCATGTCTTTGTAGACTGGCATTTGTGCCTCACTAATTCCATTTCTTTCCATTTTCTCTTTCCACCTTTCTTTCTCCACAACCATATCCCCTTCAAGGGAATGTTTCTGAAGCATTCACAGCATTTATATATCTAAAATTAAATCAAATTGCACATAAGTCAACACTAGTAATACAAGTAACTCAATGCAAATGTGCACCACACTTTTCAGATTGCATTTGGAAAAAAAAAAATTCTTTTTCAATACTACTTGTGGACAACGCTGTTGGTCTGTCACCCAAAACCCCAATCTACAGAAGTTTGTGGTTGTTACATGACAAAATGAGAAAAATATCAAGGGGCATGAATATTTTCACAAAGTCATATGAGAAAAAAATTTTAGGAATCTGAGTAGAGCATATGCTAAATATCTTCATCATAGCAATACTCTCTGATGTATAGTCCTGGCTAAGATTCATGGAGACCTGCCAACTCTTTGAAGCCCTCAGTTACCACACAGCTAAAACTGGAAATGTTCCATTTAATACCTGTCACATTGTCAGTCGAGTCACCAGTCTTTCAGCTACCTCAAGCCTTTAGTGAGGCAGGAGAGAGGAACAAAGGAAATATGAATTAAATCTGTAACTGATCTGGCCCCTAGCATACGTCTGAAATCAGCAGTGCTTTTATACGCCTTTCATTTTATTCTGTTTTGATAATTCTCAGCCCTTAATTGCGGCAGTGCAGCAGGGAGACCTGGGCTGGAGGAAAAAGATGTAGAACACAAAAGGCACAGCTATCAAGGGAGTTTAAAAAGACTGAGATGAGCTAAGAATACCACTCCCACATTTTTTGATTTATAAAGGGAAAGTTGGAGTCTAGTTGAATACCGAAAGATCACAAACCCTCCTGGAATCAGCCATGTCTTGAGCAGTGTGTCTGCATGTGTGTGTGTGTGGGGGTGTGTTGGCGTGTGTGTTTGCATGCAGACTTCTCAGTTTGGAGTTATTTAGCAACCAATTCCCTACTGAACACCAATGCCTTTGGCCAAAACTGTCTCCCCATGTCCAAGGAAAAATTTGAGGCTATTTGAAAACAGCCCTAATGTGAATCGAGCCTAAATCCAGAAAGAGTCACATCCTATTAAAGCAGACACAATGCATGGAGCGCGTGTTTGCAATGGGTAAATATTTAGAGCAGAGGCGGTTGACATTTTATTGGCTGAAAAGTCGCAGCTACAGTGTGTTGTGCTTTTGCCAAAAAGTAATTTATTCAGCACTCGCAAAGCCAAGCAGTGAGAAAATAGAACAATGCAGAAGTTATTAACTGAACTGGCACAATTGCGGAAGCGCTGTTGATAAAAATGATAGTAAAAGTAATACAAGGCCTTGTTGGAGATAAAGAAATTTTATCTGAGTGACGGGGCAACTCAGAGAAAAATACAGACTTAAGGTCAAGTCAATAAAATGTCCAAGATATGCCTGATCAGATTAATATCATCTATACATTCTGCTCTGTTTGACCTTTCACTTTGATCTTTAACACAAACCAGCCAATAAACCACTTAACTAGCGGCGCAGCCTAATTAAACTGTACCCTGACGCATTAAATTCCACGTAACACTTTGAAAAGCTTTCATCTTGCCTTTATTAACATTTATCTACATCTGTCAGAAATGTTCAAGGGCACACAGGACAGGAGAATATTACCACCAGGACCGAAAGCTTTAGCAAACCAAACAAGAGTAGAGCAGCACTAAAAGAGGGAAAAAAGGAGCCAAAGGACTTCAAACAGATTGATGAAACATCATCAAAATGAGAGTTCCCCCCTCAGCACGCTCATCTCTGCTGCTCTCACAGACATTACAGGCACTCCAAAAGATGCTGTCTGTGGAATTGACAAGCAGGGCCAGGTTGGGTGTTTGATCTTATTCATAATTATTGCTGTGCTCCTAATTGAAACGTGTTTGTCCCTCTGTTGCTGCAGGTCTGGTGTAAGACATTTGATCGGTGATCCCAGAGGTAGACCTTATTTTTTCCCAGTGCCTTGTGTACCCTTTTTCCGATGTCTTTGAGGTGAAAGGCAACTTTTACATCTGCAGTATAAGCTGCAAAATGCGCAGACTTTTCTGCATGTACGCACCAGACTTTGCATATTTTCTATGCACTGTGTATTTTTAATGCAACTTCCAAGTATTTCCCCGAGAACAGCTTTTTAGAATGATCAAAGTGTTACGTATTTCTCATATGAAGGCACTGTTTACGGTTTTAAGAGGTTTTGATTTGAAGATGAACTAACATATTTTTCAAGCTTGCTGCAAATATACATTCCCTCATCATCATCATCATGAATATTATGTTAATTTTAGGCTTTAATGATAGCATTAAACTATGCTTTTCCCAGTGTGGAAAGACCATACAAAATGCCAAAACTTTAAAAACAAGCTAGACTTATTGGATGTTTTTTTTTTTCTAATTCACCAATGGCTATGATATCCACATAGACTTAATCTTTACATAAAGAGGCCATTGCAAACATAAGTTCATCTGTTGATGATTTATAAGAATGTATTTGAATAGTTAGAATTTTTGTTTTACTCTATGAAGTGTCAGCAACATTTCTTCCAAAATAGAACTACATTTCAAGCATTTGCAGAAAATGACAAAAGGTCTTAACAATAAAAAATACAAAATGCAATGTCCATGCATTGTTCAGACCTTAATATTGCAAAGAAAATCAGTTCATACTAATTTTCAAATTATACCTTCTGAATCTTTTAACTTAAGAAGAGTTCAGAAATTAATATTTGGTGTAATGATCATGTTTTTTTAATAACACTCTTCGTGCATCTTAGGGATGCGCTCCACAGTTTTCCACATTGCTGGTAGTTTCAGGTGATCACCTAATCAGCTCATCATTGGGTAAAATGATGCATGCTTGTGTTGGAATTCAACAAACACCTGGCCTTTGTTCAATGCAAGAAAACTCATTAAATGTTATTTTCCGGTGGACCACACCAATATTACTTTGAATCTCCCTTAGCAAAGCACTTGGATCAAACACTTGAGATATAATTTTGGCTTGATACTTGAGCACTCTTCTCGGCAGAATGGGTAGAGTAATACTCTCCTTAAATAAATGTAAACTTGCAATTGCTTGTGAGGAGAAACAGCTTGCATCCATCTAAAACCCTGCAGGGAGAAGCAAAAATAACTAAATAGTAAAGGTCAAAGACCAGACTGCCAGTTACAAAAGTTTTGTTTGTGAATGTGCAGAATGTTGCACATATTTCTTTTCAGTTGACCTTTGTGGAAGAATGTAAGGTTATGCTTTTATATGCTTTCATAATCAATAACATTTGGGAGAAGGTGAATGTCACTAATATTCCCCTAAGTTAAAACCACCAAATTCTTTCATTAACATGTGCTGTGAATGATTCTTATTACGCCGCTGAATGAAAACATCATGACGATTATATTTAGAACTCAAAAAGAACTATACTTCTTGAATGTTTAATACTTACAGTGGTGTGTAAAAGTATTGACATCCTGAAGCTCTTGACATGTATTTACTTTATAACCACAAACATCAATTCATTTAATCACATCGTATGTGATACATGACTAACACAAACATTGAAATATTTGCAAAATGAAAGAATAATGATACACAAAACAAAGACCCAAAAAGTGTGATGTGGAATTCTATTCAGATGACTAAATTACTACTTTGTAGAGCACCCTGTCACTAGAATTATAGCCTCAAGTCTTTTGGCATAGGTCTCTAATAGATTAGTGCTAGAGAAAATCTTAGTGCTGAGAAATCTTCATTGTAAAATAAGTAGTGATCAGTCAGACTGGATTGAGAGCATCTGTCAACATCAAATTTTATGTGTTGCCACAGATTCTTGATCAGATTGTGACCTGGACTTCAACTGGGTCCATTTAAAAAAACAAACAAACAAACAAACAAAAACTTGTTCTACGTTTTGCTTTGTACAAAGTGTCTGTACTCTCTCTGCTACGGAGAAATAATTGCTTGCTGGAGGTGTGGACTCATTGAAGTTTAAAATTTTACCCAATTTCAAATGTTTGTTCATTACGTGTCCAATGTGCCAATTTGACACTATGAAGCTTACTGGAAATTGCTTGCACTGTAAACCTCCATCCCCCAACTACGAAGAGAAAAGGGCAGAGATGAACAAGGCTTCTGATGATGTTAGTTAAAAATTTGGAAGTGTGGGCAACACAGAATGAAGGGCTTTGTTCACTTTCTCTTCTGCCTTTGCTACAAATATAGGCAGACTACAATTTTAAAACAGTGCAGAAAATGTATCATCATTTACAACTTGTCTTTCTGTTCGCTGATTGGCCCGGTCAAATTCTATCAGAGGAATCAAAGTCAATGGGAGAAAGACCAGACTGAGTTGCAAAGCGAGATTAGAATCAAGCACTATAGCACAGGAAGGCAATGTCCAGGCTAATTCAGGCCTAAAATGCCATCTGAATGGAAAACATGTTGCAACAACCACAGATATCCCAAACGTTAATGTCAGCATCTACAGTCCACATTTCTAAGGAAGTAAATTTTCAAAGAAGTTACATGAATCATCAGGTATTCCTGAAACAACTGAGCGCTGAATAGCATAGAAGCATTTTGCACCAATCTGATGCCGGAATAATCCAAATAACGGATTAAAATTAATCTTTGTTCTTCAGCTCACATGTCTATTTAATAAATAATTTAGCAGGGTTTTAAATTGAAGGTTGCTTATTTTGTCAATTTATAGTTTCTAATTAAAATGTGATTGTGATTAATTATATACCCTGCAATTAATTCAATTTAAAAAATTAAATAAGTCCCACCACTAATTTTGGTGTCACTCTTCTACTTTACCTCCCAATTCTTTTTTTTTTAGAAATGTTGTGCTGCAGGAAGCTAGCAAAAGCCCAAATCTTAAGTCTTTTGTATCCAAGTTTTCTTTTAACATAGGCCAGTATTTAGCCCGACCCATGTTTCCATGAACTCTTACCAGCTTTGTTATTCCTGCACAACAAGCTTATGCCAATGGTATAACGATACAACCACCGCGCCTCACAATAAGGATAATGGGTTCATGGTGACGTGCAATGTTTGTTTTTTTTTTAGTCACACAGTTCTTTGCATGTGGCTCAATTTTGATCTCATTTGACCAGAGCACCTTCTTGCACACATTTGACAAAATACAAAAAGAACTTCCTATGGTTTCTGTAATGACTTTCTCTCATGCAACTCTTCCAAAAAATATATTTGTTTTGCCAGTGACCCACCTGAGACATTGATGTCCACAGCTCCATTAGTCACCATGGTTTTAATCTTCTCTTATTATTACTCTCCATATCCAGCATTTACATTTTTTAACAGTGATTGGCAGTGTCACAGTAGGTTTGCAATTATGCCATATGCATTTCAGTTTCAGTTAATGGATTGAACAGTCCTTTTTGAGATGTGAAAAGTGGCCTAATAACCTAACACTGCTTGAATTTTCATTACAACTATAAGCCCAGTGTGTTCCTTGGTCTTCATGATGCTGTTTGTTCGCTACAAACTTCTAGAAAGCAGTTTTCACATTTGCTTCACATTTTGGACATTTGAAAAACGACCAAAAACAAGATCCTCTTTTTTTCTTTTTTTTTGGGGGGGGTAGTTTTTGTTGGTCTATCACATAAAATCTCAATAAAATACATTGAAGTTTGTGGTTATGACAAAATATAAGAAAATTCAAAAGGTATGAATATTTTTGCAAGGTACTGCAAAATACAATCAGTATCTGCAAAAAATATGTGAAACAGTGATGCTGTTTTGAATTATGCTGTTGTGTTTTTATTCTATTTGAAGGATTTGTTTGTTCAAGTTGAAAGCTTTACTGTATGTTAAATCAAAAGGGTTATTGCTGTAAATACTTCACTATGACAGTGCAGCGCACAATCCTTAGGTTTTATGTTAAACCATTCCAAATTTCCCATGACAATATAAAACCTAAATCCGCACCATAAATGATAATGGCAGTGTTATGTCTTATCAGTAGTGGCATTGTACGGTTTGCAACAGAAAGACTCTGGGTCATATTATCACAGGTCATTTACTGTATTGTTTGCATTGCTTTGAAGGATTTATGTCTGACCCTTTCACTGTCCACTTTTCAAGGCTTATGCAAGGTCTACAAAATAAAGAGCCTACGGATGGAAACAGTTGAGGTTAACGCTCTTACTTAGTCAGAGGGAAGGCTGACATTTAAAAGAGCTTATTGCTGTAGCTTTCATTGTGGCTTTGATTGTCTTCGCTTTGATCTGGTTTTGGGGCTGCCAAGTTGTGTAGGGTTATCCTCCTATAATCTTAGCCATTCCCTAAAACTCTTTTGTGATGCAGTGAAAAAAAGAACAATGACTTGGCTTGTCTCTTATTCACTGAAATCACAAATTAGCCTGTCTATAAATAAAACCAGTAACTACTTAGAAGGCAAGTTTATCTGTGTATTTCAGTAAAATAAAGAAGCTTAAGTGAAAAACATTACCTTTAGAAAGTAGAAATATATTTTACATTTTTAGTACTATATGCTTAAGTATGGGATAACAGAACAATTACTTCAGTTTATCCTGTACCGGGTTTAAAAGTAAAATCATATAATGGATACACAGACTCATGGTAATGGGTTGTGATCATGTGGTCTGACCTAGGGGGAGCATGTAGATATTGAGTAAAAGTGGCCTAAGAATGGAGTCTTGAGGACCTCCATTGGAGATCTTTGTTTGCACATATCTTGCACAGTATTTAACAATGTCATCAAGTTTTCCAGTCTATCGGTATGCTATGACCAACTGTACTAGAAAGGAAGGAAAAATTAAAAGAACAATACAGTGAACTCAGCTCTTTGAAACAGTAACACCAGGCTTTTAGATGCAACTCAGTTAAAAAGTACGTAATTTAAAACAAGGTTCAAATATGAGGTGTGGTTAAAACTAGACTAGAAAGCATTTTAGAGATATTTGAAAAGGGATGAAATTAGTTAATATGCTTCCTGGAAGAATGCAAAACAATAGCTAACCTGTCAAAAAAAAAAAATCTGTATTAAAAGTAAAAATACAAAGCAGCCTAAACTACTTTCTTCTTGTGCTTTTTTTGTTATTAAATCACTGAAATACTTAATCAAATGCATCACATTTTCCCTCAGCATCTGTGCTCTGCATAGAAGCTATTATGCGCTGTTTTCGGAGGCAGGAATTTGAGAGTCCTCTTGCTAAAGCAGAACTTCAAAGGATATTGTGCAGCTACCCCAAATTAGCTGCCTGAGCAACTGTCTGATCACTTCTACACCATACTCTGTTGGAGAGAATATATTAACCTGTGAAATTAAATTACTGGCAAGCGCCTTACACCGTACCGTTGAGACCACAAAAGGAGAAGAAACACGGCTGCATCCCAAGTGAATACACAGTGAGGACCTGTAAACGTGAACAGCGACTGAACTGTGACAAGCCCTTATGGTTGTAAGATCAACATTCCCGGACGGGTGTGCTGTAAATATGCAGCAGCTCTTCATGCTTAGCGCTTGCACAGAAAGATGGGTGGTAAACTCAACTCCCCCCTGAGTCCCCACAAAGAGCAAACCTCTATGCTTGCAGAATATGAAACTGAAAAATGGAAATGGTGGACACAAGAATCGTTTTGAATGCTTTTACTGATTTTCCCTCCATTTGTATTTCTTTTCTGCCAAGTTTTTCACATCTTCATAGAAGACTAGCAAAAACATCCAATATATACTTACAAAATCAGACTATGGTTCTTTGCAACAGGTCATTTGAGCTTCTAGTCTGCGGTCCAAAACACATATTCACGAGAAATATTTTCATCGGGAGGGCTGTCATGTATGTTGAAACACACTTGGAAGGCCTTCAGCAGTGTCCGCATGATTTGTATCACCTGCATGTCATTAAACCATGAGCATTTGCAGGCAATATGAACCATAACAAAGACAGGACCTACATCACACTGAGATATCTGATCAGACTGCAGCTCAGGACATTGCAGCAGAGACCTCTGTCTTTTTATTGTTTTAAAGAAGAAAAAAAAGCTTAATTGCATAAACAAATGCATGATTAAAAGTTGTGTTGGAGATCTCTGCCAGCTGTTTGAGGCAAGCTGACACAGCTGTATACATATGTCTTTGCACACTAAATCAAATGTCCCGTTGTGCTCATCTGGAGTGAATTAGAGGGTAGAAGGAGGCAGGGGGGCTGGAGGCTTTGATATACAGGAGAGGAAATGGGTAATGTCCTGGAACCACATGCAACCTCCTAATAGGAGCCGGTGACTGATAAGAAGAAGATAACTAACATTAACTGCCTTTTTTTCTCTTTTTGATAAAGTCATAAGATTAGAAATTGACATGTTAAGCAACACAAACTGATCTCCTTACTTTGAGGTTTTTTTGTTTTTGTTTTTTTTTTTCAAAACAAGATTTATTTAGTTTTTCAGGAACAAAAAATAAATAAATCTCCTCACAGCTGCTGCCAAGGTAATAATTCATGCCACCTGCTCGTATAAACACAAGTTTCAAGGAAAATGAGTCCAATAATTGCTCTCTCCAGGTCTTGGTAATCCCGAAATGATTGCAGCGAGCTCGCCGTTTGCAGTCATGTTCATTTGAATGCCAGCAAAAAGTGGAAGGAAATTTAGGGAGTGTGCGACAACCAGAGGCAGGAGAGCTGCAAATATATAACACACCCTGCTCCCTATAAATTCAGCTGATGTGCTGTGGAGGAAGCCACTCAAGCCCTAACCACTAGAGTAGAGCTGGTCGGTAGCCAACAGAGGAAATCTGTGGTTGTACAAGGCAGCTCCTGTGTGAATGTGAAGCAGGGCGTGTCTGGAATACAGCCACTCTGACCAGTATTTCAATTGCTGGGACAAATAAAGGCTCAAAAGTGCTTTTATCAGAATTTATTTTATCATGTGGAAACATGTCTGTTGCTATGGCAGCAAAATATGTCATAATCGTCATTGCTGTGATTAAAACTATGCAAATTATTAATGCTGAAGTAATGGAGAAGCTCCACCTCTAAATAGAACAAATCAGAAAACAAGATGGATGAGGACTTACATTCACTTGTTTAAGGGCATGAATCATTCCCTTTGAAGCACATCTGAGTCTGTTTGCAATAAACATATATGGAGGGCAGCTGGACAGTGGGGAGGAGAATGAACATGACCTGTTCTTTGATGGAAAGGAATAAAGAAAGCTGGGAGACATAAGCATAAATTAAGAAAAACAGATGACAATCCCATTCAGTAAAAAGCAAATATTCAATTGATATAGGTTTTACATGCAAAAAAAAAAAATGAAGCAACTTATGCTTCCAGTAGAGGAAAAAGGAAAGACAAATCTTGGGTAGCTGTCAATCCAGAGTGCTCTTTTTAACCACCAGACATGCCACCACTCTAACTAGACACACTGTCCCCATGTTTGTTACAAAAAGTGCAATTACTTTGAAGAGAAACTCTTGAGCTTCTAAATTTACACAGTAGACAACCAGTAGGACTTACATCAGCCAAATCCAATATAAACAGACCCAGTGAGCAGACTTCACTGAAGCGACCGCAGTGAACTTAAATCAAGAAATTAAATCAACTCCTTGAGAGGATGGTAGAGGGAAAACATGGGTGCACCACCGAATTTGCCTGTGTGACGGCTGCAGGAAATGCCACAGAGGTCTGCTGCACTCTTGTGGAGAAAAGTGTAACAGCAGGTTGGATGGATTTTCAAGAGAGCAAGAATGAGATGTGTTTCTTGTCACATCATGCATTATAGAACAACCCAGGTGGGAAGGGATATGGATGTATTTTTTCAGTGCTATATGACAGAAAGTTTCCACAAATTTGATCTGAATTTAGAGAATATATGGGAAGCACAAAATCACATTTATGCTTAAAGATACACTTGTGATCATGAGTTGCCTCAGGTTATCTGTCTGGAATAAAAAGTTCAGAGAACCCAGAAAAAAAATCAAAATGGGTTCTTTACCCAAAAGACTAAAAGGTGAACCATAATCTTCTGTGCTGTTTTTCATCAATAACACATATTTTAGTGAAAAATACATTAAATGTATACTAATGTATGACACAGTGCTCCATTATCAAGGAAAAAGAGGCAAGACACAGGAGGTCATGATAATAAAATTTCATATTCAGTTCTGATACCTGGTGCTAGCTGGTCAGCAATTATAAGTAGGGTTTCATTGTTCTAATGCCAATAAAGATTTTTCCATTGATTGTTGAAAAGGTCATGAATAATTTTTCACATGCAATTTTTAACCATTCCATTTTTGTCTTCAAAGTTGATACTCTATTTGCATTGCTGTGTTGTCTATTGAGATGTCTTTGTTTCATTTACTGTCAGAAATAAACATCTTGTTTATAGTCAGCAGCTTATATAAGGACTTATCAACTTAACTTTGGTTTTACAGATTCCTCTGCCTCATAGGCAAAATATGTTTTTTTGTTGGTTTTTTTTTTTTTTTTGCCTGTGTCAACTACCATTTCCCATCCACCACATCTTTAATTTTACAGATAATACCACATTGATGAAACTTTTTTCAGGCAGGAATAAGCCTGCCTTCAGGCAGGAAGTAAAATATCTCAGACTATCTCATCGATTTTTTAAAAAAAAAAGACCTGACACTTGATAAATTATAGACTTCAGGAAACACTGTACAGATCACCAGCCAGTTCTCCTCTAGGGTCAGTGTGGGAATAGGTTACAGTCATTCATATTTATTGGTGTATACATCACTGACAGTCTCCCTTGGTCTACAAACATTGCTTCAGTAATTGCAAAGGCTCAGCAGTGACTGCGTTTCTTGAAGATGATCAAAAGGAACGATCTGTGTAAAAATCTGCTAATGATCTTTTTTAAGAGTCAGTATGGAAAGCATTTCAACGTACAGCAGTGATGTGTGGAAGGCCAGGTGCTCAGCTGCTGACAACAAGGCTCTCACAAAAGTAACAAGGTTTGCCAAAAACAATAATCACATGCCCTCTTCTATCCTACTCCCACATAGCAAATGGTCACATTGTCTCCAGAGCTAATAAAATCATAAAAGACTCCCCTCACCCCAGTCATCATCTGATTGAAGTATTGCCCTCTGGCAGACGTTGCCGTTTCATCTAATCCAAAACAAAAAGAGTCTCAAACGGCTTTTAAACAAATGCAATAAATCACATTAATAAACTAAACTCAAGGCATTACACTTTAATCCAATGCACACTTACTGGAAATAACTTTATTTCTGAAGGGGGTGGCCTATGTACAGGATGTGTTATTTATTCCTTCTTTTTTTTGTTCAAATAACATACTCAGGATGTTATTCATTACTATTTATTCATTCTTAATTTGTGACTAATTTTAAATTAATTTTTTTAAGCCATGCATATTTTTGTTTATGTATGTGTAATTGTACTCTAAAATGTTTCCATCCCCCTTTTATGGCATAATGTAGAAGCAGCTTTCCTAATTTCAGTGTACAATGCCAGTAAAGGTATTATTTCACTCACTGAATAGCAGTGACATAAGCTGAATTCTCATTCTAAATGCATTTCCCCTGAGCTAACTGAAGGATCACTAAGATAAAAGGAGCACACTTGTTTAGTTGGGGGTGATAAACCCAGAGCAAGTGGTTTTTTTTATATGATTAATTTAAATTTCATTAGCTTTGATCGGTTGATTTGCAGTTTACCCTAAGTATAATAAAAATTGCCTCCATAAAAACTGATTTCAGTCAGCAATTGGTCTAATGTCAATACATTTAACTACTGGTGAAGTCTCTGCTGGCTTTGCATTAATTTCAGTGTTTTGGTAAACTGTATTTCAGAAAGCATGTTCAATAATGCAGATCAACATGGAATTCTTCCATCAAATGCAAATGGTTTTGTTTCTGTTTTCTATGGGCACTACAAAAAGTCAGACCTCCTCAGGTATGTTACTTTTGTACCTCAATAAAGTATGAATTGTCATTTGATATATATGATAACTATAAGTCATGTTTTACAAAAAAAGAAAAACTGGGGTGAGATAAGAGTTGGTATAGTTTTATCCTTTGTTGTCAAAAGCTAACAAGAACAAGACAGGATATCAATATTTGTAACTTGCCCCAAGTGTCCATTCAGAGCTGATTGGCCAAGAAATAAAAGCCTGAAGTGCTCTGTTCTTATAACCAGCAGCTTTCTTCATTCCTTTGTTCATTTTGGACAGAGCTCCCTTCTCTCTTTAGAATTTTTGTGGATATTAATATTCTAATATATTAAATATTCTAATTTGACCTCAGCTTAACCATTGCCACTGGTCTGGACTTCATATGATGTGTGACCATTGAGTAACTCTAATTTGAGGATCGCAATGTTAATGTCAAAAGCTTAGCATTGAATGTTTTTAATCATTTGAAGTAGGAGAGTAAAATACCACCCAACGTTTTTCATAGTTAATTTATTATTTAGAGTTTAAAACAGTTTATAATTTCTAATAGCTTTATTATTTTGGTTGTCATTATTTATCAGAAACCAAGGGTGACAAAGTATTCACGAAAGCTGGAAACCAATCAAAAAGCCATCTTATCACAATATGACAGCTGGCTTCGTCTATCAGTGAAGAGGGGACCTCCCGTCCCACATGCTGATGATAATTAGGCTCATAATACGCGCACTGAGCTGAGCAGAGAAGTCTCCTGTCTCAACCAACTCATCTGGGTGTGGAGCTTGAATGCAGCTATATAAAAAAAAATATCTCATTATTCTTAATGATCAGTAATACAATATAATATTCTGGAATTTAACAATTTAAACCGTGCAGAAAAAACATAGTTTCTTGTAAAAAGCATTAATAACTTAAAAAATTTCTTTTGCAGAAATTACAGCTACAAGTGCTTGCCGATATCCTTGGCAGAATAGCTCACAACCAGATAGATTAGATGTAGATTGTCGCAGAAGATTTTTAAATCTTACTACATATTTTTCAGTCTGAACTTTGTTTAGAACCATTGGTTAAAAAGTGAAACTTTTTTCTTCCAATTCTTCACTTTGTATTGTCTATGGCCCCCAAAAGTAAGTAATTTTGGGGGTTAAAGTTTGTCTACATCAGCTAATCCTGCCTGCATGACCAGATCTCTCTGACTTTTATGAAGCTACACTCATATACTTAAGTACTTGAAGTTGAAGAATTGCAAAATTCTAGATTTTGGACCACCAAGGGGGCTACAACCTGTCAGTGAGGTCTGACAGATTATTGCAATGGGTCAACATCCCACAAGCTGCCCATTTGACATCTTTTAAGTTTCTCCCAACACAGAATGATAACAATAAAATTTGAATAGCATGTGATGACTCTTACGGTATATCATGTTGTAATTTCTATTGGTTTTAAAAAGAATCAACAGTTTTTTCACCTTTGATTTTAAAAGACAAGGACATTAATACTGAAGTAAGTTAAATATATAAAAAAGTAACATCACACATTTGAGAGTGTGGGGCAAATTTCACATTATTCATAGTAGTTGAGAGAGCAACCTCTGCTATCCAAAGACCTGGATGCTGTGTTAGCAGTAAATGTCTGCTTGAGTCAATGTGAGAAATAGAATTTGGCGAGCATTACCAATGAATCAAGAGTCAGCTTCATCTGATGAAAAGGGTCTGTTGTGCTGAGTAAAAAAAGGTTTTTTACTAAATCACAGAAATGTCTGATTCACTGACGAAAGCCAGGGACTTTTTCTTTAATATTTCCCAGAGTGAAAGGGGCACAAATAAGTCAGTAGTTCAAGTGGGAGGTTCTTTCCACCTCTAGGGCACATTTATTAGGAGCTGTCCTCATGCATTTTATAAAAATGCATGGAACCAAGGATAAGGGAGGACAGTGAATATGTTTCTTCTTTAAAGGTGAAGCTTAGTTATTTTCAGCTTCTGATTATGAGTAATAAGAAATTGGGCTTCTGTGATATCTCTTCAAGAAAACTGGCCGTTTCCATGTAAGATGTTTAAATTATGTGGTAATTGTAAAAATTTATTTGTATAGCCCATTCCAAAAAACCAAAATTTATTTGGAAAAATAAGTAAAGGACTTGTCAATAAAAAGTCAAATTACTTAAAATATAACTAAGTTAGCATAACAACAAACCACATGGAACAGTGTTTTCTCTAATAAATATGTCATAGTGCTGGCAGCCTCGATATTCTATCACTCACTTGGGCTGAGCTCTCATTGTATGCAGAAAGAGAGTTGCTAATACTGGGCAAACATACCATAAGCTCTTGGAAAGCCAAGGCTATGTTAGACAAAAGGCTTGTTTTTCAGCAGCAGCAGACTGATTCATAGCATGCAATCCAGGTCATGCTCCCCAGTGTTACAGCCTCCGGGCCCTCATGTTGAGGTGAACTAATGCTTGTGGATGTTTTTTTCCAAGACCTTAGTTGCTCTAAAATCCACCTGATGGGAAAACTTCAAAGGTTAGAAACAATTCGTCCTTTTCCTTTGGAAGAAGCACAGTGGGAAGGCATAAACTTTAGGTGTCTATACTAAGACGAATTTTTAAAAGATCTTAGAAGTCAGTCTCCAAAATGGGGCAAATTCCTAACCCTTCCTGGATCAAAAGAACAGTTGTTTACAAGTGCCAAATACATTGCATGTTATTTCAGCTCTCTCCTTACACTTCGAGGATGCTGTATGGGACATAGATTTTACAAGTGTTTTATTTTGCAAGTGTATTAGCCAGCATAAATGTTATGCTATGCCTTGCTGTCATACCAGTTTGTTAGAAGGGAAGCACTTGTTGTGCTTGAAATACAAAAATTCACTTTCTTTTTAAGTACTAATTTGCTGCTATTAGCAATATTTTGCATGAATGCTGCTGTGAACAAGGTCCCTTTTCTGCCACCACACACCTACAACTTTGCTCAATGAAGGACAGAAAAAAGTAAATAAGATTTAGTGTTTTAAATTTCTTAACCCCCACAAAATTCTCTATCTGTCATTGTTTTTTCTAACAAATAAAAGTTGCAAACTGTGTTTTAAAGAATTTTTTATCAATCCATTCCAGGCTTGACTGCTCGATATGACATGTTACGGTAATTACAATTTCTGAGTTTACATAACACCCACAAAACATCAAAAATGCTATTTTTTTTTAGTTTTCTCATAGTTCGAACAGTATAATTACATTCTGATCAAGAAATGGTCCGATTCTTTGAAAATACAGAAAGAAGTTACATTTGGTAGTTAATTGGAAGCTGTAAATTAGTGTCAAAGGCAACCACTTGCGTCCATATTTTCAAAGCACCAATGCTCTATACCCATCCATCCATATTCACTCATAGAGTGGATTTGAAAATAAACTACAGGCAACTTTTATTGGAAAAATAAAATATACCTGATGCACATGCGACATTTGCAAACGTCAGCAATGGGCGACAACATCACTTCTCTTAGCCTACAGGTTAACTTTTGCTTCAAAAAGAAATCTGAATGGACACTGGAAAAGACTACTGTTGTATCCAAGCTGTGCTAAAAACACAATCCCTGACCTCAACGTCTTTACCGGCATGTCTTTGTCTTACTATATGTGCCATATCCTACCCAATGTTGTTGTTTCATCCTACTTGTTTTTATTACATTTTAGAAACTTTGGAGCACTCACTAGTAACACAGAAAAGGAATAAGAACAAATGTAAGTTACAGAGAAACAACTTTAAATTGTGGAGTACTCACTATTTAGACCAATAATATGCTTTTTAGATAAGTATGCAAAATTCTTAGAATCCAGAGAAACAACTTTCCATAACAGGGACATTTAGTTTATTTAATTTGTATACTTTACTCCAAATAACCTATTCTTTCAGGAATTAGAACAAACTTAAAATCCAGAAGAACTGACCTTACTACTTTAGATCAACCCTACCCTAACAAGAATCCAGAGAAACCCCCGTGTGAATTACAGACCACTGATTCTTAAACATGGGGAACTAACATTTAGTTTTGTTTTTTTTTTACTTTTTCTTATTTTGCTCTTTCCTTTGATTTGTTATTTTGTTTGTATTAACTTCTAATTCATGTAAGGCACTTTGAATTGCCTTGCTGCTGAACATGTACTAAATAAATAAAATGATCTTACCTTACCTAAAAGAAGTTGGCTTATCACCAAAGCTATTCAAGCCTAAAATACCATTTCAATGCACATGCATCCCCAAGGGTGCCCACAATCCACACTTCTAAAGAATTTTTAATAAGTTATATGAATGACCTAGGAGTTCCTTGAAACATTTGAAAACTATATCTCATATCACTTTGCTGCAAAAAAAATTTAATAGGTTATATTTAATTACAGATTAACAACAATAAATATTTTTGTTGTTGAGCTCTTATAGTTGATCAATAATTTAGCAAAAGAGGTCTTTGAATAGAAAATGTTGCTTATTTTGTCAATGTTTAGTTTTTGATAAAAATGGAATTAATTGCAGTTAATTAATTACAGGCACAGCAATTAACTAAATTAGAAATTGTAATTGAGTCCCACCACTAATAAATATGTAAAGCTTATGAACTGATTTTGCCCTGTTTTTTTTTTACATTTATTAACGCATTTTTTTTTTTTTTTTACCAAATATGTTACATTTTCAAATAATTAAATGGATATTTAATTTATGAAACCTCTTAACATGTTTACTGAGGTTAACAACCGCTGCCACATGACATTACGTTCTTTGCACAGAAAACTACACACAACAGCTAACATCTCCTGCTTCTACGGAAGAGGATTAGGGCCACCGAAAAAGAATAAATAAATAAATAAATAAATAAATAAATAAATAAATAAATAAATAAATAAATAAATAAATAAATAAATAATTCTGACTTTAAAGTCAGAATTCTGACTTTAATCTCAGAATTCTGACTTCAGAATTCTGACTTTAAAGTCAGAATTATTATTTATATTTTTTCCGGTGGCCCTAATCCTCTTCCGTACGTACATTCCTGTTTGGAGTTTGCCAAAAGCATTTTAAAGCACGCAGCACACATATGGAGGAAGATGATATTGGTGGCAGCATCATACTGCGGGGATGTTTCTCTTAAGCAGTCAAAGAGATATGGATGGGAATTCTCAGTAATTATCCTCGGAATGGTTTATTTGCATGTCCAACTATTCCGCTAGGCTAGTCGGTTCTAAGAACTTGTGATGTATTTACGTAATGACGTAGTATAAAAGCTACGCAACTTGAAAAATATCCAAGATGGCGTTATGGAAGACGCCTTCCAAAATATGGTTACATTTCACCCAAAAAAAAGGACAATACGATGGTAGGTTGTAACATGTGCACAGATTTAATCACAATAAAATGCTGAAATACGCCCAACATCGTCAAGCAGTTGACCACACTGAATGCAACTGATTTGTACGAATGTTCGATACGTTGCTAAGCGACAGTGGGAGCTTCGATAATACAGCAACACCTGCCATGAACGTCTACGGTAACGTTAAGCTCTTTCAAGTCCTGGTTATTTTATTAATGTTAGCCTCATACTTTATGAATGATCTCCATCTCATAACAGTCATAATCAATAAATTAGAGTATGGGTTCAGATTAGACTCATTTGTCAGATTTCACCTTTTGAAAGTATTCTCTCGCAGTTATAAAACATATTTTTAGTTGACCCGCGTTTCTGCATTTGAATGTTTTTTATTGGACTGATACGCTATTCTAATCTTAAATGTCATGCTTTGATTAACTGTAAGCAAGAAACCATCGTTAACAGAAACAAAATCTTTAAAACGTCGGTCTGTGTGGAGCTAATGTTTCTAACTTGCGAACTGAGTTACTGAAATTTGTGAAAGTTTAATTATTATTCAAATTTATTGAATATGACTGTAGTTGAGAATAGCCAGCGTGTTGCTGGCTCAGACGTAAGCTTTTGCACACTTTTAGCTACCTCTTGAGACAGGGGAAAGAAAAACGACAGTCAAATAAATAATTTATTTCAGCAGTTTCAGCATGTTTGTCCTTACTGAAAGGACAAACATGCAAATGTTTCTGCACACAAACAGTCGAAATGGAAAAAGTTTTATTTCATGTCAAAATGTTCATCTGACATTGAGAATCTTATTTTTCAAGTCAGGTTTAATTTTGTTTGAATCAAATACAACATAGTGCATCTTTTGAATTAAAGGCTGTATTTTATTTTCCAACTCAAGGAGAATCAATAAGTGATAATGATAATGGATCAATTACCATCTCTACAGAGAGAATCTGAGCTGAGAAGCTGGATAGAACTAAATTTAGCGTGGTATTGCAAAAAAAAAAAGAAAAAGGAAAAACAAAAACACTACTAACAATGTGTAAGTCTTGAGACTGAGAAAGATGTTCACCTTCCAGCAGGACAGTAACCCTGACCATATAGCAGTATCAACAGGGGAGTAAAGTAGATTAAAGCATTTTCTTCTGTTTGAATAATGCAGTCAAAATCAAGACCTAAATCCAATTGAGAATCAATGGTAAGTAATGGCAAGTGATGTTCAGAAATGCTCTCCTTTAATCTGAAATATGTTAAACAAATGCGGTTAAACATTGTACTGTATCAGTGGACTTGATCCATTCATGCAACACTTTTCAGATATTTTATTATAAAATGTTAAATCATGTCTTTTTGTTTGACTTTATATTTTAAAAAGCCTTTAATGACTTTGCTCTCCAAGTCAACATTGACTGTGAATTCTGCACAGTTTTCTTCAAGCAAATTGAGTTTGCACCTCTCCACTTTTACCCTATGGACCATTGATTAAATATAAGGCTATGTTATATTTACTTTAACCTGATAAGAGGATTCCCTTGATTGACTGCTGGATATGTGCATGTATAATAAGGGGGGCACCGATTACAGTTTTCTGGCCTGCCGGCAATTACCGATCTTTTAAAAAGCCTAACTTACCGATTCCGATTTTGGCCAATACCAGCTTTTTGTCTGAAATGTTGCTCAATATGTCAAGAAAGTTGCTGAATTGGCAACAATGGAGTGACTATTGCTAACTGTAAATGTGCAGACATGACCTGGTCGGTCGGTTTATCAGTCAAACCTCTCTCACGGGAGAAAAGAAAAGCACAGTGGCTGATTTTTAGACCTTGCCAAGGTTGATGACATTCGTGGATAAGATCGGCTTCACATGTAAAAATTGGCCGATCACCGATAGATCAGTTGGCCGATAAATCGCTTCACCCCTAATCTGTATGTGGTGACTCTTGAGGCACTGATTCCAGTTGCTGACCCAGCCTTGTAAATGTTACCCATATTCTTACGGTATACCAAATTATGTCTAGTCCTGTCAGTGCTGCTAATATCCCCGTTGTTTGTGCTTTTTTTAAAAATCACACATGTTCCTTCCACTTAACATTTCATTAATATGCATATCGGTCACAGTCAGCTTCTTTAGCAGAACTTTTTTTTATGTTGTGTAAAGAAACTGAAGTAAAATCATACTTGTTCGGTAGCTAGAACAACGCTGATTTACTATTAATTTGTTAAAAAGCAGTAAATACTAAAACATTAACACATTCCTTCAGTATGCTTGCTTCAAAGCTGTCATATCCTACGGCGGAACTGCAAAGTTTTAATTTCTTCCTACTCACTACTGATGCAACTGAAACAGAACAAGCAAGAACTGACATGTCATCCCTTATCTGTGGACAAAATCGTGTTACTTCAAAAAGACGCGGAAGCCAACATGGTCTGGTATCTTGTCACCGACATCTCGGGCCAATCCAAGCCCTGAGCTCAGCACCCAGAATGCGGCTGAGCAGCCGGAGAGGGCTGGAGTCGAAGCAGCAGCTTATAGCCTGATACACGAGCGACCGCTAGCTTCATGTCAGCCGCGCAGACATCACTGAAGTAGCAGCAGTGGAAATCTTCCTGCGGGAAGGAGGGGGGAGACAGAAGGAAGAAGAGCGAGAGGACGGGCAAGAAGGGATACGGGACATCATTTGATCCGACGAGTGTGAATGTTCACGTTGATTCGGTTTCAACTGTTTTAAAGAGCTCCAAAAACAATAAGAATAATATATATAAAAAACACCAGCAGGAAGGTTAGCTAGCCGCCGCCATCTCCTCTTAGTCGGAGCGACTTCCACACCATGGGGAACGCTGCAACCGCAAAGAAGGGCAACGAACTGGAGAGCGGTGAGTCCTAGCTATCGGTCAGCTACGGTGGTGTTTTATAAGTCCTGTTTGTCTTAACTCTTTCCAGTTGCTAGCTAGCTTTAAACTATGTTTATAATAGTCCAAACTGGCAAATCGTTTTGCATCTCACTCGTCACACATTCTCACATTATCAACCACAAATGACTGAATACATATTTCTTGTATTTTTGTTGTATCTTTGTAATTTAAATGTTGCTCAGACCGTTTTGCTTCCATGTTTTGGAATCCAGTAATAGTAATCATACCGTGGACGGGTGATTACTATTAAAACGCATTGGGGATTTGTTTAAGTTAATTATTGTTGTATTTTTGAAATTAGCTAATTCAAAGGGAGTGATTTTTGTGTTCCCTGGAACTTAGCTAGCCCGCTAACTTTAGCCTGCATGGTGGTGGGGGGGAGATTAGCCCTCTGAAGGCCCCTCTGTCCCTCATGTGGTGTTAGCACTAAAGGCCTTCTACAGTTGCAGCCATACAGTGCAGTCTTTTCCTGTCAAAAATACTTGGAAATGGGCGAGAGAGAGAGAGAAAAAAACTCCTTAACCCATCATTGCCTCAACATCCCTGATGGAGGATGTTGTTGTCTTATAGCATGTTTGGCCTCAGGCTGCTTTTCAACACAGCCAGCTGTGTCAGACAGAAACTTTGCACTGATGATCTTCAATCTGCAGCGTTAAACCAGAGAGCCGTGAATAATTGTTCTAAATGGGCATTAAATTTTCTCTGAAGGCAGTGTGGGGCTGTTTCTGCCCCCTCTCCAGGGCTCTGCTGTCACGTTTTTATTCTTAGCTTCATAAACAAAGCTTTCTCCCTCTGTACAGCAACATGCCCAAATATGGTGAAGAAATGACAAATTCCCTCTTTCCATTCATAAAACTGGGACCTTGCTCTTGTCTGCCCAGCACAAGCATGCAAACACTGAATCGTGGCGTTTCTGTTTGTTCAAAACCCCTCTTCTCTAATCTTGCTGTGGTAAAAGTCCATCAGCGTTCACCTCTCACACTCAGTTCGTCATTGACTGTAGCAGCTTGTCATCGGACCTTCGTCAGAGGATAAGGGGTATTACAAGCTTTGAACGCTTTGACGTAACTCGGCCTAGGCAGGTGTTGCTTTACGCTCCTATACCCTGATGTGTGCAGCCGATCATTGCCGAAGAGCTTTTGTTGTAGATCATAACCCTGATTGCACATTGGAAAGCTTGTAGTGCAGGTGTTATTTTGATTTGCAGTTCACGGAAAGTTTCCCATTTTCAAGATCTTGAAAACACACAAACCGTCTGTGTGCAGTTATGGCCCGCGTTCGTTTAAAGTAAAGTCACTTGATGCTGTGAGTACATTTGTTTGAGATTTATTGACCTGTTGAGAGACACCAGGCAGGCCTGGTGAATGCTGCCAACCAGCAGCACACACGCACAAACACACACTCACAGAGAAGACAATCAGATCAGTGAAGAGTATCTAAACTTGCAGCCACTCCTTCTGGGTCCAGCTACGATCCTTGACTTTTTAACCTGTTTACGCTGACACAGTGCCCTGAGCTGTAGATCTTTCTGGAGTGTAGCCGCTCTGGATGGGGTGACCTGGTTACCCACAATGGTATATGTTTACTGTACATAAAGATGTCTCTGACTGGAACGGATAGTGGAGCCACCGCACACTCACAGTTGGACAGCAGGATTAAACACTTGCCTTTGCGACACCTATTTTGCTCCACAGTACTTCCATGTACAATGTTCACACTGTAGTGTAACAGGATAGGCTGGCATAACTCAACTATGGTATGCCCAGCTCAGTTTTAGCACTGGAATTAGAGATGATTGTCTAACCGAAGGCTTGGTTGCAATTCTCCTATAAAGTCTTAAAACAAATTTGTTTCATGTAAGAAGCCATGTTTTTATTTGAACAATATTTTTGCTTCAAAGCACATTTTTTCCCTGTGTTATCCTTTTGATCTGTTCTAATGTGCATGACTGATTTTTCTGCTACATTCCATTTTGGTACACCTGTTCTTCAACTGCCACCATAGACAGTTAGTCTCTGTTAAGATTCCTGAAGTGATTGTCATCTTTGTTCTCATTCCTGTTGCTTTTCTTTCACAACATATGCTTGGCATTTGTAGATGTTGTCCTATACTTATTATGGTGTACTTGAACTCTTTTTTTTCCCTGTCTTCTCTTCTGTATCATCCCATCCATGTGGGTGATTGTTCCTGCAAAACCATGGTGATCTATAGAGACATTTGGTATGCTTAAAAAAGAAAGAAAGAGCAGACTAGCTGAGCAGCAAAGGGTTCATTGTGGAAACTTGCTAGATGTGCTTGCTTTTGATGTGATTTGATATTTTTTTGTTCTTTTTTTTGTATGTTCTTTTTGTTGTTTTTTTGCACTCTCAATCTGGATATCAACGGTCCGCTGTTTCCTATACATTGGTTTGTTTTTGCTTACATTTTAAGCTTGTTTTGTGAGACTCCTTAAAAGGTTCTGGGTCTGTTCTCCCCTTCACCAATTCGTACTTTTGTACCCAGCTGTTGGCATCTCGTCCTAACATACTCCCACTTCTCACTGGTAAACAGCACTAACCGTTATGCATCAGTGAATTTATCCTGGCATTGAAGTCATTTGATCAGTCAAAAAGAAAAATGATCCCACAAGCTAAATAACACAATTTTAAATAAAGCTGGATGATATGGCTCATATCAGTCTATCCATAATAATTTTTTTTCTTAAATATCTGAAATACTGCCAAACTGTTGATGTGACTTTTCCTGTTTTATCCACAGTTTTCACTCCACGCTGTTGTTTTTTATTTTTAAGCAGTTGCCAAACAGCTGTTGTGAAATATGGCAGATTAGAACCAAAAGTAGAGCCACATAATGTATCAGTTATATTCATCATCATAATTTCGTCATAATCATAAGTGCAAAGAATTGCTTGCAGGTAATATTTGGTAGACTAATATATGTCAGGTGCAATGCATTCCAACCATGCTTGTCAATCATATATTTGTTGAGGTGGACAGACTTACTCTGCCTGATTAGGACCTTAGTCTAAAAGGACTCCAACAGAGAAGTGGGATATTCACGATAACGACAAAGTGAAAGAAATTTTATTTAATCAAAATTGGTGTCATTTTTGCAAATATTTAGTAATGTAATCAAAATTTCTTGTTTTCCTTATATTGTAGAGCCCATATTAATTTAATAATGAGTGACATTTACTCAAAGCTTACAAGTCAAAAACAGAAAATGACCCAACACTCAATTATTGGTTGTCAAGCATTTAAAAAAATAAATTTTTAAAGCCGGGTACTAATTGATGTGAATTTAAGTGGCAGACGGCTTATTTCCATACTTGGAAAAAGTTGGGGTACAAATCAACTGAAACTGTAAAAGTATGTAATGGTAAGGGGGTGAAATGACTAGCATCCTCCTTTAAATTGTTCTACCAAAGGTGATGCCCAGAGAAACATATCCTGCGGTTTCTGAGGGTTATTTTTCTTGTTTGACTTAGACTACTAAATAACAGAAATGCAGAGTTTCTTGGCATGCATCACTCATCTGCCTGTCCTCTCCTTGATATTGTTGTCTTGTGTTTTTGTTTCCTTACTTTCCTTTTATTTCATATCCAGATGAGAGTTAACTCTGCTTGTGTTCTTCCTCCTTGACTTGAGTTTTTCTATTTTCTACTTTTCTTCCCTTCTCCTCTTCTCCTTGGTCTATTTGCTAAATCCAGTTAAGCCCCAACTGTGTGATGAACCTGAATGCAAAATTGCTTCTACACAAACTAAATGTATGCCAGCTCACTCTGTCTGTGGTGCATCTCATTTTTCTTCCAGTTAAAGAGTTTCTGGCTAAAGCCAAAGAAGATTTCTTGCGGAAATGGGAAAACCCACCACAGGTCTGCCTGATTTGTTTGTTAAATGTAATCTTTGTTGTCTTGGCACATACAGTAATAACCTGAGGTTGTTTCCACAGTGCTCAACGTGCCTAGAGGACTTTGACAGGATAAAGACTCTTGGTACGGGCTCATTTGGAAGAGTCATGCTAGTCAAACACACAGACACAGAACAATACTTTGCCATGAAAATCCTGGACAAGCAGAAGGTTGGTGGCAGCTTTATTGAGACTTTAGCTGGTATTTTCTAACAAGTAGTATTGTTATGTGCAGTAAAAAATGTTTAGGGTTAGTAAAACACTGCCATTTATCACATCCAAGAATATAGTCACTTTTGTACTTATAAATGGCATTTTTATTTTTACATCATGAATTACAGGGTTACTTTAGAAAAATAGATTATTAGTAGCTCCAAGTTGTCTTGACTTCTTGAGTTCCTCTTACTCTTCCATTGGCGAGGTCTGATTGACGATCTTATCTCTGCATCTGTCAGGTGGTGAAACTTAAACAAATAGAACACACATTAAACGAGAAGAGGATATTACAAGCTGTCAGCTTTCCTTTTATCGTCAGACTCGAGTACGCCTTTAAGGTATGCTTTGCTTATCTTAACATGTAGAAATTTTAAAAATCCTTTAATTGGTCGTCTGGAACATTTAGGAGCCTCTTTCATTTCTAGGACAACTCCAATTTGTACATGGTAATGGAGTACATTCCAGGAGGAGAGATGTTCTCTCACTTAAGACGAATTGGAAGATTCAGGTGAGGATTATGTGTAAATTATACAAAGTGTTGCTGTCCACTGGTGTCTTGGCTTGTCTTTTTTTAAAAATTATTTTATTTTATGTGGTTTATGTTAGATTAAACTCTTTCTACATTTTCTTTCAAATGTTTTTTTTCCCCCCTTTCTTTTTATGCTAAACACACATCTCTCAATTTCCAGTGAGCCACACGCACGATTTTACGGTGCCCAGATAGTGCTGACGTTTGAGTACCTACATTCATTAGACCTCATCTACAGAGATCTAAAACCTGAGAATCTTCTCATTGACAACCATGGCTACCTTCAGGTGAGCTACAGTGCAGACCATGAATTTATGATGCTGGAGTGTTTTGCAAAACGGTTAGGTCAGTAATGCGGCATTTTCCCTACAATTTTCAGGTGACAGACTTTGGATTTGCCAAGAGAGTAAAAGGAAGAACCTGGACATTGTGTGGAACACCAGAATACCTCGCGCCAGAGATCATTCTAAGCAAAGTATGAATTTTAATTGTTTAGTTGAGCATAATATACTTTTTCCCCTAAAGAACATAAAACCGCTGTAGTACTTTTCTAATTGCGCTTTATAGTTCTTCCCAAGTGTACTACCAGTAATTCTTTCCTCTGTTATTTTCACATCTTCACAGACACAACCTTAACGGTTTCAGGCCTAAATAGACAAATTTATGCATTGTCATTAAAATTATATTGCTGTGTAATTACGAATATGCCATATACCCATTTACTCCACTATTTGCTGCTGGGAGTAAAGGTATTTTTTTGTTGATTTATGAGTTATTATGAAACCATATTCCCTTCCAGCCCCTCCCGTCAATGTTTAACCAGCTCAACCATTGGCCCTGTTCATATCTGATGTTAACATCCGTCTTTGCTGATTTAGATAAATGTAAACCTTGCTAAGCACACCACTTTGCTTCTTTGCTTAGCAAAAATGTTTAGAATGTTCCAGCACAAAATAGTCACAAAAAGGAGCAAAAGTTGACACAACTAAGAGACTTTGATCTGCCATAAGTAATATATATAGTCAGTGGGTTTCCCTGGAGAAACGATTTTCAATCTTTTTTTACTTAAAAACTAAATCTTCCAAAAAGTCTTTGAAATCACTAAAAAAGTGATTTCACTTTTTTTAGTGATTTCAAAGACTTTTTGGATCAGTTAATAGATATTATCATCCTCTCCAACATCTGCACCTCATCTGTGCATGTGTTGGGCAGGGTTCTGCTCAGCATTTGAGGCTGCTTTGCCCTCTGGTGTCTTTAGCCAGTTTTATCTTCATTCAAACTTCATACAGTTAATGGTTGTGTTTTAACATAACTGTGCTGTTGTAACCACTCATTTATAAAGTGTCAGAGCACATAAAATATACGCCTTTGAGCATTTAAATGTAGTGTTTATTTGTTCGCAGGTCAATCTTTGTTTTTTTGGGGGTTTTTTTCCTGCGTGGGATGTTTTACACCTGTGTTTATCAGATTTAGATCTAACAAAGAATGCAAACTTTCATGATGTCAGAAGGCTTGTTTGTTTTAGACATATGCCTGGTCTGTTTCAGGGCTATAACAAAGCTGTGGACTGGTGGGCCCTCGGAGTTCTCATCTATGAAATGGCAGCTGGTTACCCTCCGTTCTTTGCAGATCAGCCGATTCAGATCTATGAAAAGATAGTGTCTGGAAAGGTGAGAAAAAGTTTTCCTCGAGAGGAATTTACCTACTCCAGAGCTGCTGCAGAGTATGATGAAATATGGAATTTGGTTCTAGTACGTTCCAGGTGTGGATAAGTATGACAGAAAGAAAGTTGAGTATAGAATGACATTTTTTCCATATTCTTTTCTTTATTTCATTTCTAAAACACAAAATCTGAATGTGGAAAAACAATCTTTTCTAGGAAACCAAAAACTGCCCATAACACAACTGACGTTTATGTTTCTTATGTTTTTTTTCTCATCTATTTCCAATTAGAAATTTGATGATGTTAATGTTCAGTGAGTAGTCCATAGAACTGATCTGGATCTAACTAAAACTATTTAAGTCTAGATCTTTGCTTTAAAGTGCTTACTAATTTTATGAAATAGTTTTACGAACTAAAGACTATGCTAAAAATACTTTTTGTTTCTTTCTGCATCTGTGTCATTATATCATGTCTGAATTTAGACAGATAGTGAAAGACTGAACAGGGTTTAGCAATTCCAAAACGACACCAATAATTTAATCTGAAACAGAAAAAGATTAAAAATCTCCAGATTTGAATATTGAATAATAAATTCACTTTAAGAAACTTCAAAAATTTCATCTTGTTTGATGTTTGATCCTTGATGGCTTGTCTTCTAAATAACTTCTGAAGAACCACAGTTTGAAGTTCTTAAACTTTCTTTTCTTCCCTTCAGGTACGATTCCCATCCCACTTCAGCTCTGATTTGAAGGACCTGTTAAGAAACTTACTTCAGGTGGACCTGACCAAACGCTATGGAAACCTGAAGAACGGCGTCTACGACATCAAAGGCCACAAATGGTTTTCCACAACAGACTGGATCGCAATCTACGAGCGAAAGGTAAGCCATGTTTTATATCAGTAATAACCATTATGAGCTCGACCCATGTTAACTGCTTATTCATTTATGCATGTTTGTTTGTTGGCCGTTTTGCTCATAACATTTTCCAGGTTTTATGTCATGTGGTGTTTCTAGAAAGTATAGCATTCGTTTGATGCTTTGTGTTTGTTTCTTTTATTGCCATAATAACCTTTTGAAATTGTGTTCCAAAAGTTTAACTTTGGTTTATCAGACTATGACACATTCCTCCACAAGACTGTTGTCTGGAGGGAGAGAATACAGGAGTCACTTGGAACACAATCAGTACTGATCAGAAATCCCTGCTTCTTCCTCAGGGTCGCCCTAAAGCTCTTAGTAGTCTTCATCACCAGTTTCCAAATTTAGTTTTTAACTGGCCTCTGTAGACTCTTAAGAAGATGAAAAGTATTATGTTACACTGATATCATTTAATCATTTTCAAAAAAATATTAAATTACAAGCCAGCCTTTATAGTTCACTGTTCCAGTTTCTTAGTTTGTACACAAACATGTCATGCTTTTGTGTGTGTCACTCTGACAGCCAACACACTCGGTATTTAGTAAATATAAAGCTGATGGAGGTGTGTTAACTAGTCTGTTAAAAATTGCACAAAACGTTTCAATTTGTGCTAAGAAATGTGAACGTTTCAGCTGCTGCTTCCTTTTTAAAGTGTGCGATCTGGCTTTAGACTTGCTTTGATTCATGCAGAAGAGTGTTTAAAGATTCAGTGTGGAAAATAATGATGTAGAGCCCAAAGAATACAATGAGAGCCGAGAGTTTTAGTAGTCAGTTTAAAAGATAATTTGGTGGAGGAGAAAGTCACACGAGACAAAGATTTATTTTCTTCATCAAAGTAACCTAACATCAGTACATGCATGCAGAAGCTTGATTGTAAAAAAAACAACAAAAAAAACCCATTTAATGCTCTTGATAGCGTTGCTTTACCACATGGTGAGCGTGAAATAGTATTGCCTGAGCATGAGATAAGATTTGTTTCCACGGTTTGATTAATTTTTCAGCCCATTTTTGTTAATACCCTTTAACGTTTTTGTTAATTTGAACTTGTGAGATAAGTGTTCATACAGTGAGACGAGCACAGCAGACTAGTCGTTCACTCAGGGAAATAAACAGAGTAAGTTGGATGCCTCTTAATCAGAGTTAATCCCCCCGAAGACATTAATTAGCAGGGTTTTTAGAGAGATTTGGGCATGTTGTATTTTTATTATGCTTCTATATAAAATGTCTAAAAAGGACAGTTAAATGTGCTACTGAAACAAGAGGATCAGCTCCCCCATTGCAGAGTGTCAGTAAAGTTTGCATGTGCTTATCTTTATTAATGTCATGTTTTAATGATGTCTTTTAAAGCTGTCTCTTTTTGGAGGTTTAAGGTTTTTATATGGAACAACTCAAAGAAGTTTGCCAATTATTTGGGACATAAGGATTGGATTTATGGATTTTTTCTGTTATCCAAATAGAATCAGAATCACACATATTGGGTTAAAATAGGTGTTGAACTTATCAACACGTTCTTTTATTGAATGTATTTTTAAAGGTGCACTTGACCTGAAATTCCTACCAGATGTAAGTAATAACCTATTCAGTCCATATTGATGTTAAACTTACTTTACAGTGGGTATGTCACTGGTGCTCCACATTATGATAGGCTTGGTGTTTGGTGTTCTTCATCCTAAAAAAAATCCTTTCATCAGATCAGTCCAAAATGATTGCATTAGGGTGTTCCAACATGACAGTGAAGCTAACCTGATCGAAAATGTGTTGGAATAAACGAAGGAGGCCGATTTTAAGTTTTCTGTAATATTCCTGACGTCAGATTGACTGAGCATTTCTGAACAAACCTTAAAAACTGTGTCTTTGTCTGGTAAGCAACCAGTTAAAATGGTTACTTACCAGAAAATAATCAGCCAGAATTATACCTGGATCTTTTGTGACAGCTGGTCTTTCATCAGCAGTCACAAATCATCTTTGTGTAAAAATGGATCTCTAACTCACTTTTGAATTTGCAAAGCCTTCTTCTGTGACCTCTGGAATGTTTCTAAACTCCACCCTATTCTCTTCCTCAAACGCCGAAAAGCTGATCCATGTCGTTTATCTCCTCCAGACTGAACTACTGGAATGTACTTCTCATCAGGATCTCTAGCAAAAACCTATAAAAACTCTGATATATTCAAAACTGCAGCTAGAGTCCTGATGATGGTGTTCAAACATGAGCTCATTACCCCTATTCTCCACTCTCTCCACTTGCTTTCTTTCTTCACCAAGTTTGAGTAAAAAAATTCTGTCTTTAACTGTTTTTACCTTTTACTTTACAACAAAGGCTTGGTATTTGACAGCTTCCAAGTTAGTTGTCCTTACTGACGGTGTGAGTAGGAATCTAAACCTCATCAAACTCCTCCTTTTGTTCTTCCAGGTGGAAGCTCCATTCATACCAAAGTGTAGAGGCCCTGGGGACACGAGCAACTTTGACGATTACGAGGAGGAGTCTATCCGCATTTCTGTAACGGACAAATGCGCAAAGGAGTTTGCAGATTTTTAAAACAGAAGAACATGGATATATCAGGGAATCATAACGGGGACCTTTGCACTCTTCTAAAAGACTCGGGATGGAATGAGGACCATCTTTTTTTCTTTCTTTTTTTCAGATCTACGTAGTCCCTTCATTCCACAAGGCTGAAAGAGGTCGCCGTGTTCCTTGAGTGTTGAAAACTTTAACTCACCGTCAACAACACCTGCATATTAAAGCAGACAAGTCACTCTTTGTTTTTACTTTTCTGTTTTTGTCACTTTGAAGGCAGTTAGTTTTTGGATGTATTTGTTCCCAACTGAAATGTGATATGTTTTTGTTTTTTGAAAGGGAGTGAAAAAATTTAGATTGTGGCCAGTAACAGTCCACACTCTGACTTAGGAGGTTGTTTGGCACACAGTAGAGTGGGTTGTTTTGCTTTTCTTTTTTCATCGTCAGTGTAATTTTGATGTCCACACCCCACTAAGTTGAGGCAGCGTACCCAGCAATATTTGGTCCATTTGGTGCATATTGCAATTTTTACAACAAATACATTTTGAGTGTATAAAGCATGACCACATAGAAAGTATCTGGCTGACAAAAAAATAAGTTATTTCCTTTCTTTGCTTTTTGCCTCTGAAAGCCAAATTAACCCCCCAAACAGATCTTTTGTTTTTTTGTTTTGTTTTGTTTTTGTTTTTTTTGCACACCTACACACATTTGGAGATTGCAGCTGGTAAAGTTTGCATTAAATAAAATACAAGTCTATCTGTGTGTTTGCTGAATTTGGAGTTGGCTAGTTGCGTTTAAATGATATACTCTGCCATCTTGCTGGTTTTGGTCAGGGTTTGTTTTATGTTCTTGTGTTCAAAGTTAGTCTTTGCCTCTCAATTTTGGGTTCCCTCAGGACCTGTTGTCACAAGTCTGGGAAAATGGATATTCATTAAAGGGATATAAATGAATAAAATCCTTTTTGAGGATTTGGAGTGTTTTAAGTCAAAAAGGTCAGTGTGCATAGTGTTCACGCTTTGTGCCTGAGCACTATTAATATTTTTTTTATGTGTTGAAGAAGATGTTTTAAAATTTTAAGAGAGAAAGGGAAATATACATATATATTACATATTTATTATATATCACCCCAAATAAATTTAATTCTTGTGACAGGTTTGCAACTCCTAGGTATGTGTGTTTGAAAGCTTGATTTCAAAGTTTTTCTCATAGAACACTGGCTAAACTGAAGACTGCTCCTTTGTATCACATGTAACCCTGTTCTTGTTAAGCTCATAACATCCATATATGCATTGTTTCATATGTTTTTATTTATACACGTTAGAGATGCTAATAAATTTTATTTTTAAAAGTGTTGAAGTTTGACAACTATATTATTTCAGCTTTGATCATCCTATTTTTTTTATTTTTTATTTTTTGAAGGATGTTTGCTCCATGAGTTCAAGACGCTCTATACCAGTTACCAGAGGAACCAGTAAAAAGGGGGGTTGTTGTTTGTTGTGTTGGGAAGTCAGAAAAAGCTGATATTTTTTTACTGTATAGAATTAGTTGTTACATTATATTTATTTACTTTGTAACTTTCATAAAAACTGTGATTTTTTTTCCCACATATTTTGGTAAACCGATCAATATCTCCCAATAGTACAACATCAGACAGGTAATCTGAAGAAATCAAGCTCCTCTGCCTCCTACTTGTGGTTCTATTGCCACTCATTTGCAGCAATACGTCTCTTAGTCAGAAACAACCAATCAGAGCCAGGAGGAGGGTCTTAGTTCAGTCATAAGCATACTGTTATAAAGTCACCAACTGCAGCTTTAGTGTGCTTTTGTGCATATGTGAAGCAAACAGTTAAGTGTTTGTTAAAGTAAAGAAACTTAAAAGACTTATTGAAAGATTATATGCTTTAGTGGTAAATTATTGGATAAACATTTTTCCTTTATAAAAAGAAAAAAAACATACATGCTAATATAAATCAAATACTTAATTATTTTGTTAGTATATATTTTTGTTCCTTTATTTATTTTTACATTTGCCCGTTTTAGTAATAATTCCAATTTTAAATACATTTTAATTTTACCTGTATTTCATGACGATTAGTCCATATTATAAATGGAAACAAAATCATAAATCTTTAACTATACAGAGACCAATTATTGTTTATATAGTCACAATTTATTCAAAGCTGTTGTTAAAGTCACACATAAAATTATTTAAGTCCCACTGTAAATATTCATTAAAAACACACACACAAAAAAATTGTATTATCTTATATTAATAGAAAATATTCTATTTTGAGCTTTTGTTTTATGAAATAAGTTCCATCTACCCTTCGCCAAATTAATCATCCAAAAATATTGACGGGGATAAGATACATTTGTAAACAAGATTTCGCATCTTTAGGGTTTTGGCTCTTTGGTTTTGCCGTAGCTCTTCCCCTAAGTGTTTGATGGGTAATGTAGTGTAGCAGCAAAAACACGTGGGTTGTGGCGCTTCTCTGAAGCTTACGGAAACATGGCGGGCTTGGAGCTGCTCTCTGATCAAGGATACCGCCTGGACGGAAGAAAAGCCACCGAACTACGGAAAGTTCAGGCCCGTATGGGAGTGTTTGCCCAGGCTGACGGGTCTGCTTATTTAGAGCAAGGAAACACCAAGGCTCTGGCTGTGGTCTACGGTCCGCACGAGGTAAGTACATCTGGAGAAGTGAATGGCACTGCAGAGCAGAGTAATTCAATAAATTCCCGTTATTTTAAAGAAATTACATCGTTAGAAGGCCGTAACTTTAAAATGAAGGTTTAAAAGAAGTTTTATTCGCAATTTTAAAAAAATAATAATAATCCAATCATATTTTCTGTTAAAAGATTGATTTTTTTCTTACAGTTAGGCTTTACATGTGTAAAAATGGCTTCCCTCTAATTTAATATATAGCATTTTTGTCATTTCATTTGCATCACTAATCATGTGAGTGTAGGGGAAACGCCTATAAAAACAACAGTACTGTAAAACACTACACTGTCAGAATTAGGCTATCGGAGTTTTGCTGAATTAAAATAGATTTGTTTTATAAATCCTAATACATTCTTATAAACTATGAAAAATCGGAACAAAGCCTGGATCGTAACCATGTGTTCAACATCTATTTATCCAGGATAAAGATATTTAGCTAGAGGCTGGTTCTCTCAGAAGTGTGAATTATCAGCATATATGCCATAGTAATTTGGGGAGGAATGATGCACAACGCATTTAATATTAATTCAATTTATTTGTTGGACAACTTTTAATTTATTTGAGATTTTCTCTAATCCACACTGCATCCAAAATATACACTCAAAATCACCTGTATGTATACTCACCAACTTTAATATTAAAGTAGAAGAGAAACCACAGCCGTCTTTGGGCATCAATAAGATCCAGGGGCAATTGAGACTTGATATTTGATACTAACCCAGCATCCTACTGTTGGCATGGGTTATCTGTTCCAAAATCAGTTTTTATTCATATTTGTTTGGAATTGTTTGGTTAACATGATGATGTGCTCTGTGTGCAAGGGAACTGGTGTTTCTGCATCTCTGAGTTTGTTTGTTTGTTGTTTCTTTAGTCCTTCCTGAATATTATAACCATCCCTAGGTTGATTTATGGTACCTTTAGTAGCTGGGCTTTAATTATTTGACATTATTGTCTGTGTCTGTTTCAGATGCGGGGCTCCAGAAGTCGGGCTCTTCACGATCGAGCTGTTATCAATTGCCAGTACAGCATGGCCACGTTCAGCACAGCTGAGAGGAAGAGGAGACCACACGGAGATCGCAAATCCACCGAGATGAGTCTCCACCTGAAGCAGACGTTTGAAGCTGCTGTGATGACCCAGCTCTTCCCACGCTCTCAGATAGACATCTATGTGAAGGTAAATTAAAAACTGAAGGTTTGCCAAGT
The DNA here is from genome assembly GCA_903066815.1 of Brachyrhaphis roseni. NCBI lineage: Eukaryota > Metazoa > Chordata > Actinopteri > Cyprinodontiformes > Poeciliidae > Brachyrhaphis > Brachyrhaphis roseni. Next base: position 51,970 of record CAEFZY010058116.1, read on the forward strand.
CCCACCAGCTGTGTTGTTTTAAAAACATTTTTCCCTTCCAGATTCTACAGTCAGATGGAGGGAACTACAGTGTATGTGTGAATGCTGCCACATTGGCAGTCATTGATGCAGGCATCCCCATGAGAGACTATGTCTGCGCCTGCACCGTAGGTTTTGTCGACGAGACTCCCCTTGCCGACCTTTGCTATGCTGAGGAGAGTGGAGGAGTGAGTTCTCTGGCTTTGGCGCTGCTGCCCCGAGGAGGACAGATTGCTCTCGTTCAGATGGATGCTCGACTTCATCAGGACCACCTGGAAACTCTGATTGAAGCCGCAATGACTGCTTGTAAATGTGTGAGCAAGGTGTTGGATGAGGTGGTGAGGCAGCACCTCCAAGAAACATCGGTGCTCTCCAGAGAGTAACATCTGCTCTGGGATTCTGAAAGAAACTGTTTGCTTTCATTTATTTCATTTAGAAGCGTTTCTTTATACTTTTGTACATAAATAAGCGTAACAATGAAGATGTCAGTTGTTTGCGTTTTGTATATGATCTCTGAATAAATAATTTGTTTTATGAGATTGTTTAGATGGACGGTACGAGAAGCAGTTGAAAATGCCGTAAATAAAATATATCTACAGCTATCTTGTAGTCATATTTTTGTCAGTTTATTATTTGCTCTCCCTTAAGCCAACAAAGCCATTTCTGTGCCAATTTGCTGAGGCCGGAATTTATCTTTTAAGTATTTTGTTTTTGCCTCTATCCTTTTAATCCAGAGGGGTTGTACTTTGTTGTTGAAGTTGCAGAAACACAATAAATGTAATGCCTTGTTCTTTCAGTGAATTGTACATACTATGAATTTACAGGGTTTTTCTTTTATTTTGACTTATGTGCAAAATTAAATCGAGGTATGCAACTTTAAACAGATGGCTCGGCTTCCTAAAATCAATTTAAATTGGAAGGGACTAAAAGGTTTCTAAACATTGAAATGGGAGATACTTTTATTTTTTATTTTTCTTATTATAAAAATGTAATTTAAAGATTATCGTTGTGTTATCTTTTCATTTTCCATTTTATTTCGATGCATTTTCTTAGCGGAAGTCGGTCCGCGGTAAATACGTTCCCACTAAAACAAGGAAATAGCACCGACTTTTAGCCAGCTGCTTCTCTGATGAAACCGCGCCTCTGCAGGTGGATGTGGCCACTATTCTGAGGTACGTTTCTGTATATTTGAAACGTTGAAAGACACATAATTGTAACCATAAAAACAAATCTTTCTTGAGGATGAATACATGTTTCGGGAAATTACAAACTCGGAAAACTTGCCTGGTAACTGGTTAGCATAAGGCTAATCACAGAAGGGCTGTCATGAATACTGTTGAGACAACAGAGTTTGAGCAATGAATGAAAACTCAGATAATATGTATGTCTGTTTTGGAACGTGTGACAGTAATATACGCGATTATATTCCACATTATAGCTTCTTAAGATAAAGATTATTAAAGTGTATTTCTTAGTCGACGTGTATGTGCGCTTCCCGCAGGACCCGGTGTAGGAAACGACAAGATGGGACTGCTGTCTGATCCCAACAGGAGACGGGCTTTGATCAGTCTGTTGACCCGCCTCAATGCTCCGATCTGGTGGGTGTCAGTCGCAACTGGATCCTGTTGAGTTTTGTTTTGTGTTTCATCATTTTAATAACATTCTTTATTTTTATAGGATCCAGACTGTCTTGTGATCTCTTTATGTCGTCTAAAAGTTTTTATATACATTCAGGTCCATGTAAAGCATACGAATTAAATCCATCAACTAGTTTTATTCATAGAGCACTTTGCATAGATAATTTGTTTAGATCCATGTTACACTTGAGGTCAAACAATGTTAAGAACCTTTGAGTAAAGGTTATATCCCTTAGCTGAAAGTCTTCAGTGTTATTAATTAAGTCCCTCTAAAATTTTGCTTAAATTTCAAAATTAGAAATAGTCTTGTTCTTAAAGAGGACTACAGTTTTACATTATGGCTCAGTTTCTTCTTCTTCTCTTTCTGCATGCCAGTGCACTTTGCTACTTTGCCGGTGTGTGCTGGTTTATGGGGTTAGCGTTTGAGCCATTCACGTTGCGGACATATATGTCGGAGAATGCCATGGGATCCACCATGGTAGAGGAGCGCTTCCCTTCTGGAGAAAGAGCTCTGGCCACAGGCAAAGAGTTTGCTGCTCACAAGAAGAAAGTTGGGTATGTTTTTCTTTTTTTAATGCTTATCTTGTCTGTTGATTTTATTGAAAATCCCAACATGAGGTTAATAATATTCTACTGGTTTGTCTGACATCTTTGCAGTGGGATGCCGGTGGATTGGCTGGTGAAAACGATGCAGGCTCGAGGGCTGGAGGTGTTCACCCAGAGCTTCTCTCGTATGCTGCCCTTTCCAGATGAAAATAAAGAGAGATATGTAAGTTTATTACCACAATTAATTCCCTACATTTGCACTCTCCTATCTTTTATTTCTCTCAAATATTGACTGAGTGTATCTTTCTTGATAGATTGTGAAAGGTACAAATGTCTACGGGATCCTTCGTGCCCCTCGAGCTCCACGAACTGAAGCCCTGGTGCTCAGTGCTCCTTGCAGCCCCGGCGACGACAACAACCAGGCTGTGGGCCTGCTGCTGGGCTTGGCTCACTACTTCCGCAGTGAGTAGTGCACCTTCTGACTCTTCCACAACAATCGGGCAAACCTTGAAAAGATTTGACACTTAAATTCAGTGCCGATGATTCAAGTAATTCTTCTGTGGTTACCAGGTCAGGTTTTTTGGGCCAAGGACATTATTTTCCTTGTGAACGAGCATGACTTGATTGGTATGCAGGCCTGGTTGGAGAGCTACCACCACACCAACACTACAGGTGATCATCTGGTGAAAATAAATAGCAGAGATTCTTGAGTAAAAGGCGTAGGTCATATGTTCTTGATTTAGTCAAAAACAATGCATCTTGGTGCATTTTTTTTATTCTAGGAATGGACTGGTCTCCATTACAAGGTCGCGGTGGTTCAATCCAGGCTGCTCTATCCTTGGAGCTCAGCAGTGACGTTATCACCAGTTTGGACATAACACTGGAAGGCCTCAATGGCCAGTTGCCAAACCTGGATTTGGCAAACCTCTTCTATGCTTTCTGCCAGAAGATAGGAGTCCTCTGCACCATCCAGGGCCGGGTAAAGGCCTGTAACCACATACAGCATTATCCGGTTAGCAGAGCTGAAGGATTATAATTTTTACTTTCATTTGCGAATGCTTCTGTAGCTGCAGAGGAACGACTGGGACAGCGTGTCAGGCTACAGCCATGCTGTCCAGACCATGATGCTGATGGTAATGAAGCAGGCCAGCGGGCGGCCGTGGGGAGACCACGGTTTGTTCCTGCGCTACCACATAGAGGCGGCCACCATCAAGGGCATCAACAGCTTCCGCCAGTACAAGACAGACGTCACCACTGTCGGCAGGTCAGAACCACAGACTGCTGATCTTTTGTTTGTTTGTATGTTTTTTTTTAATAATAATAATCCATTAATATGCTTGAATACAGCACACTGACCAACCACCTCATGTACGCAATCACTTGTTGCCTCCCCCTCAATGAAGGGCAGCTATCAGGAATTATAAAGCCTTTTCATTGATTAAATGTTATTTTCTAAAACTTTTTTTAATGAAATTTAAGTTCACATAGCATTTCTGATCTTTTTTTTTTTTTTTTTTTTTTTACGTTTTAGACTCCTGGAAGGAATGTTTCGAAAACTGAATAATCTTCTGGAACGCCTTCACCAGTCCTACTTCTTCTACCTCATGCCGTCACTTTCCCACTTTGTCTCCATTGGATACTATATGCCCGCCTTCGGCCTCCTTGCGCTCATCCTGCTGCTTCGTGTATCCTCTGATGATGATTTCACTTTTTTTTTTTTTTTAGCTGAAGTTAGCCTAAAAAAAAAAACTGCTATTACTGACTGAATCTTAGTTGTGCTATCTTTCCATTTCTCCTCCTTGACTTTAAGTTCAGGCCTTGGACCTTTGGGTGCAGCTTGTCAGTCCACCTGCCATAACAGCGGATGGAGTTGGTGACATCGCTCAGGTTAGAAATAAACACTGATAAATTGATGAGAGATGAAAGCATTTGTTCCTGCTTATTCACCCATAAAAACCCTCCTGAGTGCAGCAGTCCAGCCCTGGGGTTCTGTCAGTGCTGACTCCTCTGGTGATCAGCCACCTGACCGGAGCGGCTCTGTACATCCTGCCAACCCGTTTCCAGGAGGTCGCTGTCGAACACTTCCCGGTTTCTGAGACTGAAGCCATCGTCCTCACAGCCATTGCCGTTTACACAGCAGGCCTGGCTCTGCCTCATAACACACACAGGTACCGAATGACACAACCTCTGATTTATGACACTTTTTCATTTATACTCAGCCTTTTTTAAATGAAAACACTGTTAAGGTTCACCAACAGTGTCCGGTTTTGGATTTATTCTGATATTTAGATCTGACTTTTTACCACTATGCTGACATCAATTATAGCCATGTTTCCTGTATCCCAAACACTAAAAAAAAAAAAAAAAAAACTTCTTCTGATCAGACTCTGATCATTGCTACATACTGCTATACATGCTTAGATGGATCAGTTGAGGTGATTTCTGAAAGTCATGCCTCAAGTAAAAATGAATTTCCCTCCATATTGAAGTGGAGACAGCTGTCACTTTGACAGTTTCTGTTGTGTTGCAGGTTGTTGTCGGGGGAGGGGACAGAGCAGGGCTGGAGGGTGCTGAAGCTCGTTGCTGTTCTTTACCTGGCTGTCCTACTGGGTTGCACTGCCCTCATTAACTTCTCCCTGGGCTTCATCCTGGCTCTCACCCTGGTGCCTGTGGCTGCTTTTGTTACACCCCACATGCCAAAGTAATTCACTGACAGTCATTTTTTGATCAACATTTATGTCTCACCAAAATAAACTGTGATCAGTTTTATTCCTCTCTCTCTTTCTCTTCAGAACTTTGTCAGCTGTCGTCTTGGTGATCCTCAGCCCAGCCTTCACGCTCCTCTTCTCTGTGTTTTTCTTCCAAGAGCTGGAGGAAATGCCTGTTAGCTTCCAGGATGGCTGGCTGTTGTACCTGTCGGTTATTTCGCAGGGAATCCTGGACCACTACTTGTACGGTTCTCTGGTATACCCACTGATTGCCTTGATGGTTTATCCGTGCTGGCTGCTTTTCTGGAACATCCTCTTCTGGAAGTAGTCTGCAGGTCTGCTGCAGGCTTCACACTTTGGGATGATCTCAGGTTTACTTGTTTGTGGGGGAATGCGAAGAACAAATGCTTAGATCCACTGGAGAGTTAAACAAGGACATTTACATTGCGAGAAACAAATGACTCTGTGTTTTTTGTTTGTTTGACATTTTTACTCCAAGTTTGTATTTCATCTTCCAGAGACTGCAGCCATTTTCTGGCCATCTTGAACATTTTAAGCGATGCATAAAGCGGTTTGTACTTCACATAACTTTTAACAGTTGTAGGGGAGGGGGACATGTAATAGTGGACAGAAATACAATTTTCCTTTGGTAAGGAAAGTTGATTTCTTTTTTAATAGTTTGGTTTGTGGTACTTGAAGAAAAGACTGCACTGTTGTTTTTCAAAACTGCTTGAGGGACAGGATGGTAAAGATATTAGCCTGATGATTATTATGACGCTATTAGTGGATAAGCTGTTAAGCGAGCTGCCGCCAATATTTTTCTACTTGTTTTTGTCATTTTTGTTTAGTGAGACGTGTTTATTTCGTATTTATAACTCACAACGTTAAATATGTTTAAAACTGAATCTGTGTTGTGTTTGTTTCTGCCTTCATTTCTCTTTCAAGCTTTTAAAACTGTAATGGTGTAAATTATAATAGCGTCCGTCCAGTCTAGACAGTCCTCTCCACAGCTGTTCTCTCCTCCTCCTGCTGGTGACTCCCTTCAGCATTTTCTGACCATGCCTTGGTTCTCCATCCATTGGCATCCTGTTCAGATGCTCAAAGCACCTCAGCTGACTCCAGCCGATGCAGCGAAGCAGTGGGTCCACAGGTGATGGAGATCTACACCACATCTGTTAAGGCTGAGCCCAACCAACCAACATTTCAACCACTTGCTGTCCAGGATCTTATTCTTTCGGTCTTGACCATCGATGGTCAGAATGTAGTGGAATAATAACTCAAGAGCTTAGATCAGCACAGATAGATCTGCATAAATGATAAGAGCCCAATCTTGACTTGTCCTTGTGTACCTCTATTATTGATCTATGTAGCCAGGGGTAGGAATTTATCTTGATGGTCAAAATATATCAGCAAATGCAGACTTGGGTCATATCGTTTTATAAAAGTAGCAGTGGGCTATTTGTGGTACTTAAGAAGGCTAGAATGGAACGCTCCATGCGATAATTCAAAATTATTTAAAATTTTAATTTAAATGTTCCTGTCCTGACTTGATAAAGCTGCACTGCAAAACAATTTCCTTACCTTATTTTAGCGATTCAGCTTAAAGTGAAACTCTTGATTCATTACACAGTGATATATAGCTAACTAACATTTATTTGATTATAGGGAAAAAGAACTTGGCTTACTGCTGACTTTTAAATGACATTCTATCTTAGGTTATACTTCACATGTTTTTATGGCTGTCTTAGTTTATTCTTATTTGAGATATTTTGTCATGTTATATGTGTTTCATCTTTTCTACTTTTAAGGATGTTTTTGCCCAACCACCTGGACTTAGATGTTTGGTTCACGACTCTTGTCTTTTTTTTTGTTGGTTTGTTTTTTCCTTTTTTGGCATATGGAGATAAAGACACGGCAATTAATGTTTTCGTAATAATTTTGTTATGCAACAAATACCAAATGTGCATGACAGTGAGAACTAACTAAAATATAGTTTTATCCATAGACAAACTCTCCAGTTTAAATGACGTTTCTTTGTGTCGGAGGAGCTTTGAAGATACTTGCAGGAAACGGCAAAGAACAGACAGACACTCAGGCAGATTCCTTCCTTTATATATAGATTATGCACTGAGAGTGGATCTTTCCTTGCTTTCACAGCTCAGAGGAAATCAAGTACAATTAAACCACTATTTGAAATTTACATCACATTGTTAATGCATTTTAGTAAAAATATTACACTAAATACAACCCTGTACATGGCGCATGCTTTTTGTCTCTCATTTCCAACAATGTTTTGGCATCAATCTGTCATCCTGCTGCAGGTGACAGATTATCAGGCTATTGCACAAAGCATCATCTCTGCCCTCTCCGCATCTGGGGGACGCTGCACGCGACGTTCCCTCGTTTTTGGCTGCAATTGGATGCAAAGAAACAACCTCACTTCCTTTCTCTGCTAAAATAAATATCAGGCTGCTTGCGCCACACACACACACACAGGCACACGCACACACATAGACACCCACTCTAAAACAAATAGCGAAGATGTCTGGCCAAATGAGATGTATGTCACAGTCATGTCATAGTGTCCATATTTAAACGGACAAAGCTCTCCGTCAGCGGATCGAGTGGCGCCTCCTCGCTCCAGTCAGATGGCGATCAGTGCACTTTGTTCTCCCTCTGTGAGTATTTTGCCAACAGTTGTGTTTCAGATCTAAACTGCTCACTCTTGGCGTGTGTATGTGTGTGTGGAAGGGAGAGAGAAACGAAATCCAGGCGGCGATGACGGGCAGTCAGCTGCGGCTCAAACCAGACTCTCTGCGATCCTCTCTCCGTCCTTTCTCCTTGAAGAGAGATGGAGAAAGGAGGTGACTGTGTGAGGGCGGCCGGTCAGACTGATTCAACTGGACTCAGATGTGTGGGAGTACCTGCTGGATGCAGCTCTGCACGTCGGGTCTGGCGGTGGCACAGATCTCGCAGCCTGGGCGAGACGGCTTGTTGATGAAAGTGCACGAAGGACAGGCCCACTCCATCTGCTGCAAGTTGAAAAAATTTAAATATTTTAGACTCCTCCATCGTGAAACCAAACTCTTTAGTTTGCTCCATCTGTGATCTATTCAAAACACCACATGGCTCAGATACCTGCGTCTTACTGGCCTTGTTGGAGTGATCGCTCAGCTGCAGCTTCTCGAAATCGAGGACGTCTTTGATGTCTCCTGCTTTGTTATTCCCTCCACCTGTTTCTGCTAAAAATAGATTAATGACAGATATATATAGAGAAATAATCAAAAACTTGAAAAGACAGCTATCTGAAGAACTACCTGAGAATTTTCCAATAAAAAAAAAACCCTAATATGACAAGAACGCCACAAGAATACGCAAACATCCCGAACAAACTCTCCAAGATGGCTTATGTGTGTAAGTGAGATGATTTTTTTAAGTGGACAACTGGATCGTGTTATTTTTAATTAGCTCTCATCAAAAGAAATCTGTGAAATTTTCAGTCTAATTATTTGTTTTCATGAACAAGAATTTGCAACAAGGCATCGATGAAAGACAATAGAAGACCAAATTAGGAAATGGTGACTTTTATTGCACTCACCCTGGTTGTTGTGGGGAAGCTTTGAGGGCAGAGTGCTGTAACCCCTCCAGACCTGGGAGGTGAGGCTGCTTCCGGGGGGCAGCGCCGAAGCCATCAGGGAGTTCTCCAGGTCCTGCTGGAACAGCTGCCGTGTAATGCGAGCTTGTCTGGCAGAGATCAGGTAAAGGTATGCTGTATCGCCGTCTTTCTGAACCCCGTAGGAAGCCAGTGAGCGTGGATCAGAGCACAGGCACTGACCGATCACCCAGCGCTGCACACGAGGATGGAAACCATACTCTAGAAAGACCTGGAGAAGCACAGCTATGGAAGTTTGCAGATAAAAGCCACCAGAAGCTTTGCTGTTTCACCAATTTCACAGTCTTCTCACCTGTTGTTTGAGTGTAGCTACAGACATGTAGGGAAAGACTAAAACTGTGACGCAACAAGAAGAAGAGGCATCTTCCACCACCACGGATAAACTGGAATGAACATGGATCACGGCATAAGTCAAATATAAGTGAAACGGACTGGGTCGAAAGCCTACCCGCTTTTATTCTGACCTGATTTCTCCGTCTGTGTAGTTTTTCTGGGACGGCTGTATCGTCAGCATCGCTTTTTGTCGAGCCAGTGCGGATGCGTGCTGGGAGGCAGCCTGAATGTCGCCTGCTTCGATCACTTTGGAGAGCTCCGAACACAGCTCCTCTGAAAATCACAAGACAAGGTGACGTTTCCAGAGCCCGCTGCGAGCGCAGTCGCAGAGCGACAGACTCACCACAGAGCGTCAGACAGGTCGAGCTCCTCTGATCCACCGCTGCTTCAGAGTCATGTTTCCCGTCCGATTCACAGGCGTTTATGTTTGCCACTGTCAGAGAGAAAACGGCGAGAGGAGTCACTGTATAACATCTCAACATGTGGTGGTTAACATACAGTTCAGCCCACAATTACTCAGAAGTTTTTTGATTTATTGTCATTCAAGTAAAATATTTAGTTTCTGAGAGGAAATCATCCAGATATATTTCAAAAGATAAAAGAGCTGAAAAATCAATTTTGAAAACAATAAATGTTTTATTTAAATAATAGATTTTTAATGATATTCTAATTTATAGATTTCTACCTGTGAAATCTCACATTTAAGGATCCATTTGTAATAAAGTTCAACAGGGATAAAGAATTTTGCTCCATAGTAATCTTGCAGTATCTTCAACAGAAATGTTGAAGCTATAAAGAAAAGAAAAAAAAAATCAGGAGTTTTGTTCAAGCTGACCTCTGTGCGCCTCTCTCAGTGACGATATCACCACGGTGGACCAGGCCTCGGCCTCGCGGTCGCAGCGGAAGTTGAAGCGGATGCAGTCGTGAGGCGAAGCAGCAAGGCGCATCTCATGGCAGCGAGAGGATTTGACCTCGTACTGCACCGAGCGCAGGTCAAACTCTGCAATGAACTGAAGGTAAGAACACATGCTGTGAAAAACGGCTTTAACAAATGAGTTAAATGTGAGATCAAAACTAAAGAGAACGCTGGTCTGGATTGATCAGATTATTTTTAGATGCATATTAGAACAAATTATTTCTCCTCTTCATTAGTTTGTAATTGGGCTTTTATAAATATATATTTATATATATAAAAGCTTATGAATCTATAGAGGAATATGTATTTTTAAGTATTTCCAAAAACTTTTCTTTTCGCTCATACTCACATTTGAGCATAAGTTAACATGAACTTAAAAAAGCACAGCTCAACCTGGTGGTGGGAAGTGTACACTTTGCAGTTTGCACAAGAAAAAAGAAAGTACCCCCTTTAGAATCTGCCAGAAATTGTGTAAATCCCCAGAGATTACTCTTTCAACATTATCCGTTTACACTCGTTCACTGCAGCTCTTTAGGGAACATAAGGCCACAGAGGCAAAGATGGCTTTGCCTCCTGCCAGAGAGAGAGAAGACGTCCATGACTTCTTTGAAATTACTGAGAAAAAAAAAAGTTATAGATGATCTAAAAGAAGCGGGGATCAAAGTAAAGCCATGCAAATCGGGAAGCGTCTCAATTGTCGGTGGAGAAAACGTCTTACTCAGAGATGAAAAGCAGATTTGGAGCCTGCGAGGGTTACGGCAGACGTCATGTGGCGAACTTGGCAAACACGGGACAGATGTGGGAGTTGTGTTTGGATACAGTGAGCCAAGTGAAGTCTACATGTTGGCAGGGTGAAAACCTTAACATAACAATTTCTTACCCTTAAAAGTATATCAAATTCCTTCACGCTGATGTATGAGAAACACAGAAAAAGAGAGCAAACTTTAATTTGTAGTTTTATTTTCTTTTAACTAAAGTTACTCTACTTATTATTTTCTCAATATATTTAGAGAAAATTTTGAAATCTTTTTTCTGTTCTCATAAGCATCTTATTCAAAGACATTATAAAAATTATGGCCAGAAAATGGATCATTAAGTCCTTGAAGAGATGGGAAAGGTGGAGCTTCCTTTCTTTATGTACAGCTTGTTTAGAGCTACACTTTTGGAATATAGTTAGTTGGCTACTCAGACAACTTATAGTAAATAATTAGAGCATGCTACCTTCTGTAGTTATGTGACATTTTTGAGACCTTCAATTGCAGGATGACTGAAAGATTTCTACTCTGACAGCAACTCAAAGATGCCATAGGATCTTAATAATCTCCCAGCGTGCTCCAAACTGTTTGTTTAGCTTTTTAATCAAATTTTGAGACTTTATGTCTTAAGTATTTTTTTTCAGTTAACAAGTTTTCAAAAATCACATGCAGTTTTCAAAAATCACATGCAGATTCTGTGATTTCAAGTCATTTTAATGAGAAAAGTGTAAAAGTGACCCAACATTTTTCTGGATGTAATATAACTATAAATCAGCTGGCTGAAATACACATTTTTACTGTGTCCAGAGAAAGCCAGATTTGTCTGACTGAAGCTATCTGGGGTCAGCGATGCAGAAATACCAAAACCTGGCAAGCAGAATTAAATTTTCAATTCAATTAGGTTTATTTATATAGCGCCATTTCACAACAAATGTATTTTTCAGGGCACTTTGTTAAGTCATTTCAACTAAGTTACACATACTTTCTAGTTGATTTTGGTTATCACACGGTTCATTAAGCTCCGTTTATTATTCAAATTAGTTTTGGAAGTTTTCTGTCTAAGGAAATCCAGCAAATTACAACGAGTTGTCGATTTGCTTGCACTGTCATTAAATTCACAATCATCCCTCGTGCCAAGCATGCATGGAGTGACAGTGGAGAGGAAAATTCCCCGTTAACAGGAGGAAACCTTCAGTAGAACCTGGTTCAGTACGAGGCTTTGAGAAGACAGAGCAGATACACCAAAAAGAAACAAAGGAACTAATGTAGGAGTACTTTGTGTTAAAGAAAGCAGGAGAGCGGCACATTTAATAGCTGGCAGCAGTAATTCAAAAGACTGCTGCCAGTCTGATGTAAGTTGGTAAATTGAAGGGTGGATTTCAAAAGGGCTCAAAAGAAAATGCAGTGACGAGAGTTAGTGTGCAACATCTCAAAATGTGGTGGATAACATACAACTCAGCGTGCATAGGGTGGATTTGAATTGCTTCTAATTCTAAATGGAAGGGAAGCAAAATTTGCATGATTTTATCATTCTGAATGTAACCTTAGTACTATAGTTGTAAAAGCAGATCAAACATCGAATCCGCTTCTGAACTGCTCAAGATGGCCTACACTGTCCAGGCCAACATTGCTATGAGGGATGTAAAGATGCAGGAACATGGGTGCTTCCTCAACATCTGAGCGTTTAACAACAGCTCTGCAGGTAAACAAACGAGTATGCGGGTGGAACCTCACCACACTGCGGTTTCCGCTCGTATCTCGCAGTGCCAGGCGGAACTCTCCGGCCAGGTTCGGGTCCATGCTGAGCTGCAGCCGCAGAGAGTCGCTGCCCGCTCCAGGTAGGCACAGGGGTCTGATCCCGGAGTGGGACACCGAGACGCGGACTGACATCAGGACAGTGCTGCAGCATGCAGCCGGGCTGGGGCCGCTGCACGCAGGCTGCTGGGACGAGGCAGGCACCGGGGCTGGGAGAGCCCAGCTACCCGAGCTGAGTGCCATGTTTCGGACACCGGGAACCGGAGGAAGGGTCTTTGCTTCTGCCTGCTTCTGCCCTAGGGTCTACACGGTTCGGCCCGGTTTAAAGAGACGTGGTATGTTCACGGGCAGACTGTGGTTGTGTGTCTGCCTGGCAGATTCTTCCATTTCTATTGAACCGAGCAGATGGGGAGCGAAAGAAAAACAAAACAGGAAGAAGAACAGCACGTCTGTTATTTACGTCCGGGGAGAAACAGTGTCGCCAGTCTGAAAATGATCTAAAATAAAGACCATAACAGAATCCTGAGCATCTTCTTCATATAACTGTGTAATACAACAGCAGAGTGATTTCAGCATTCATATGAGCAACAGGAGAGTGTTCCTGCCCATAGCCATCACCTTATAATGAATTTGAGGAAACTTCATAAGTATATATATATATTTATGAAGTTTAATCAAAAATAGCCAGAAACCTGCTTGAAATGCATTACTCTTATTGAACCTATATATGAAACTTGTTTCACTATTTATATCACATTGCTGACATAATTAACTCTTTTTTTAGTGATATTTTAACTTGTGCTGTAATTAATAAATATATTTATGTCTGTCTGTGTAAAAGTTCTCAGACATGCACTTTATAGTCTTTGCATCACTGCATTTATAAAGGAGTGTTAACTGTTAACTACCAGAAAAGAATAAAAATTCCTCAGTGGGTAATTTAATTCTGCATTTATTAATTGCTTATTTACACACAACTTTTTGTTCAACATGGCAAGTGTCCTGTACTTGTACAGCGTTTTATCTAAAGCAAAGGACCCCAAAGTGTTTCACACTATATTCAATCATTCACCCATTCACAAATACATTCACACACTTCAGCTGCCCTGACGCAGTCTGACTGCACCTTTGCCATCAGGCCTTCTGACCACCACTATATAATTTGCAGAAGCATGCATAATGTTTTACTTACGAATTGGGTCATGAGTTAATTTTTGTATTTGACTAATTTATAATATCTTTCCAATGCTGGTATGTTTAAGTAAATGCTATAACTGATTAACAGAGCGGTATGCTCTTCTAACTGTTTAAGGTCAGGCATTAAAGTACAGAAATTCAACATATCCTCACTTCGTTCTTAATGTTGTGAAATGTAGTCTTCCATATTTACATTAAGAAACATTGAACAATCAGATAAACGGATCCAAACCTAGAAGGCTCTGAAAAATACGTTACTGATTAGTGTTGTCATTCCAGATCAGAACCCAAAGTTAACAAATAACAAAGAAAAGGAATGTTTCTCACATCAGCTGATGTTTTCATAGACTATCTAATAAAGGAGCAAGTCAAAACAGCCGCAGCTAAAAGCACGCCGTCATGTTAATCTAACACCTATTGCTACATTAGATCATTAACAAGAAGACTAGTTTCACTTCCATTAAGCTGCTCAGGACATCAGGAGCTGTCCTGCTCAGAGTGTGCTGGTCAGCATCTGGTCAGAGAGGAAAAATCACAGACATGTCTGTCTTGCAGGAGATCAGCTCAAATGTAAGAAATATAAAACAGTTGGAGTACTTCGTTTTGTTCAAGCGGACCAACCAGATCAGGGAGGAACTCAGACAGGTAAAACGTAGACACTATATATTTGCGATACGTGAATGGAAAAAAACAATAAAAAAAATATTCATTGTCTTTCTGTTTTAATTTTTGTTCATGTCTCAATTCACAGGGAGTAAGAAAGTCCTACAAAGAGGTGATCGATGTCTCCTGGGGTGACCCACACAGGGCGGGAGTGAAACCTCTTTCTTTTGTAAGACAGGTATGAGACAACTTAGAACCAAGGTTTACGCACTTATTTCCTTGTTTTGTCCAAATAACTGTTAGCTGTCCTCTCTTATAGGTTCTTGCAGCTTGTCTCTACCCTCAGCTTCTGAATGGAGACAAGCTGATGGTGGATGTCAAGCAGAGGGCTCAGCGGCTGCTGAGAACATGTGTGGGAGGGAGTGTAGGTAAGACTTGTGCATTTGTCCAGTATGAGATTCACTATATATGAAGACAAAATCATGGAAGAAGAAACTAAATTGTACTTCTAATTTGAGGAGATAATATGTGGTTAAAGGTGCCAGTAATGATAATAATTGTGGAGGGTACCGTCTGTTGGGTCAGTCTTATGACAAAAACATAACCGAAAAGATGAAAGCTTCCATATTGCCACCAAGAAGAATCTAAAAGATGTTTGAATATATGATTTCTGTGAATTTGAAAGAACTTTTGTCACGTCTCCAGGTTCTTACTCTGCCACAGCAGGAATACCACAAATAGTTCAGAGCATCTCCAAATACATTGTGAGACGGGATGGAGGGGTTCCATGTCACCCTGAAAACATTTACATCAGCCCAGGTTCACAGTGGGCACTCACGGTAACAGCACCGACACAATTCATTCTGCCTCTTCCTTTTGTTGGTAACCTGGTTAGCACAGCGTGTCATCTCCTGGGCTGCTCAGAACATTTTAAAGGTCTTGGTGAATTCCGAGGCCTCACCCAGAACTGGAGTGCTGATCCCAGTGCCGTGCCACTCCACCACTATTACATCCCTAATGGCGCTGGGAGCGTTGGTGGTTCCCTATTACCTCAGAGAGGAGCGGGGCTGGGCGCTGGAGGTGGAGGAGCTGCACCGAGCTTTGGACTCTGCAAAGGGAGTTTGCAACCCTGTTGCTCTGTATGTCATCAACCCTGGAAACCCAGCCGGTAGCAAAATCTAGGCAGTATCAATATGATTTGTGTGTCCTGTCACTGGATTTGAAACAGATATGATTTTTTTATTTTTATTTCATGTCTGCAGGTTATGTTCAAAGCAGGAAATGCATTCAAGAGGTGATCCGTTTTGCTGCAGAGAAGAAGCTTTTTTTTCTAGCTAATGAGGTTAGTGAATCAAGAGTTTTACAAAATATTCAAATACTGGACCTGTGTAATGCAACTTCTTCCTCCTCAGGTGTATCAGGACTGTGTTTATGGGAAGGAAAGCGAGTTTGTCTCTTATAAAAGAGCTCTGGCTGAGATTGGGGCTCCTCTGTCAGACACAGTGGAAATGGCATCCTTCCACTCGGTCTCCAAAGGCCTCATGGGAGAGTGAGTATGCAATCACACCATCTGACACATGTGCCCCTTTACCCAACACAAAAGCTCAACTTAAGAGAAATGAAAGTACTGAAGCATATAAGTATTAGTATAAGTATTACCATTAGTAGTAATTGGGTCAAGAATATGAAGAAAAAAAAAAAAAAAACTTTTAACCTGCATTTCCTCTCTTTATGACAAGTTACAAACGTTTACTCTTTTGGAGTGAGATGCAAGTTTTTCTTTCGTTGTTCGCTCTGCCCAGATAAATCTCGCTCCAAATATGGAAAGTGGCTGAACTCCCCCACATGCTACTATATGTGATTGGCCACTCTAAACCCACTTTAATCTTTAATCTAAAGTTGTTTCTAAGAAAATACAACTCTGTTAATAAATTATTACACTGACTTAACGTTCAGGAACTCTTGGAAAAATGTTGTTTGATTAATCAATCTTACGCAAACAAGCTGAACAAATGAATAAGTAGAACAAAATGTATAGATCTGCACGTCTTTACCTCACACATATCTCCTCAGACATTCAACATATCATTACACGTTTTGCAGGTCATATGGAAAAAATTACTTAAGTGGTAGAGATTGATTGAACTGTGATTTTTAAGCACTTCATATAAGTCTGTTGTATTAGGTGCGGTCTACGTACTGGGTACGTTGAGCTTGTGAACCTTGACCCTGCCGTAATGAAGCACATCAACAAACTATTCTCCACCAACTCCTGTCCCATTTTGGGACAGATTGCCTTGGATGTGATGGTGAATCCTCCACAACCAGGAGACCCCTCATACCCTCTCTATTTGAAGGTGAGACATTTTTATTTATTCATAACGACTGGGGATACTAACAGTTTAAGCTGTCGGCATGATCTTCATTGTGCAGGAGACACAGCACATCAGGGCCTCGTTAGCTCAAAACGTGAGGAGGGTGGAAGAAGTCATCAACAGCTTCCCTGGTTTTAGCTGCCAACCACTGGAAGGAGGAGCATTTGCATTCCCAAGAGTGTTTCTTCCACCCAAAGCCATTGAGAGAGCCAAGGTTTCAGAATAAATGCACATTGAGCAATATAATGCAACTCATAATATGCTGCCAAAGGTTCTTATGTGTTTTGTTATGAGAGCGGATTTATTTGGATGTTTCAGATAGCTGGACTGGAACCAGACACATTTTACTGCATGAGTCTTCTGGAGGAGGCAGGAGTGTTGTTTAGTCCTGGGACTGACTATGGGCAAAAGGAGGGCACCTACCACATCAGGTGAGACTCAAATTCTTGAATGTTTGACGAAATAATTAGCCATTTTAAATTAACATAAAATGATTAAAGTTAACGTCACACAGGCACAGGTATTTACCATTCCCACTTGTCTTTGCAGATTTTGCATCATGACCCCCACAGACACCATGGAAGAAATACTGAAACGTTTGAGCGCCTTTCACAACCAATTTATGAAGGAGTTTTCATGAAAACAGGAAAAAGTCTCTTCTGACATTGCAGTCAGTAAAAACCAAACTCATGACTTTATATTGGCAAGCCATTTTATTGTTTTAATAAACCTGACATTGTTCACAATTTCAATGACCTGTCCTTACTCATTAGAGTAAAATCCTACCCTGCTTTCCTTTAGAAAGCAATGAAGCATTTGGAATACAAAGAAAAAGGTCAAAACTGGATTTTCCTATCACCGTATGGATAGGAGTGATGGAGTTAAGCATTTATAAAGAAAAAGCAGCACACAATTTCCAGAGGATTTGACTTTGTTACGATCAGCATTTTCACAAAAGTGCTTTCGAAATAAAATATGCTTCATGATTTCGAAATTTGCCATGGAGTCAAACCTTACATGCAGAAATTATATAGTTTTTAATCTACTTCACTTTCTGGGCCAGACATCTCAACAAAAGGGTTTGACTCTGTATTGTTCAGCAGCTCTACAAGTAAGGATATGAGATTTCCATCTTGAGAAATGTTAGCGTTGCTGGGATTGTTGAAGTTGCGGTAGAGCATGGTCTGAATGGAGGTGCGAAGCTCCCAGAGAAGATCCCATGTCTGAACTGGGACCTCGCAGCGCACCAGAGAGCGGCCGGGAAAAGATACCTCCACCATGTCACCGTTTACTGAAACAGCAGGAAAAAAGATGAAAACTTTAGTTCAAGTACGAAATAAGATCACCTTTTTTAATACCTAAGAAAAAACATTTATTAAATTAGAATATGCATTCTGATAAGCCTCATTTATTACATTTAAAACATACCTTTTAAAAACAACCTTTAAGCAGGAATTAAACATATTTCAATAAAATATTTCTCTATTAGAAATTCTAAATTTCGCTATTTCATAAGAGGTCGGTCAGTAAAAAATCAATTAAATAAAGGCATAGAGATAATCTGTTAATCAATGTGTGCATCTCTTTGTGAATTTGGCTTTCTAATATAAACATTTTACAAATCTAATGTATTGAGATGCACCTGTATGTGTGACTTTCAAACAGATTTCTTTAAAAGTTCTTGCCGATTTTAGAAGGTGAGGAAACATTTTTAATCAGCAGATATCAGCCATCCTTATAATACAACCAGAAAAATTGCATTTCCTGCGAAAATGCTGTAACCTTAGTAAGCTAGTTGAAGACAGAGTATAAAAGTGATTTAATAGAAGAGCAAAAACCTTAGAAGAAATTTAAGGTGAACAGCTGAAGTTTTTAATGTAGTTGTAAAGGTGAAATTAATAGAGTTGAGTTTGCAGAGTGCGCATAGAAACGATTATTCAATTTATAAAAGCAGAGGCAGAGAATGATTAGTTCTGTTGGCATGACAATGCATTTTATTTGAGCTTTCAAAAAATGATTAAGGGAGATTTCATTCCAACAATTTTGCCACACTTGGACAAGACTAAGGAACTGGCATGTAGGTTTCATTTTCCAAATAGCGCACACCCTTTGACAAAAAAAAATAAAATAAAAAATTGTCTTCAAGTCTAAAATGCATTAAGGAGAAAAACAATTGCAACAGTCACCTCCATCCGCTCGTGCTCCCTACATGAACGAGATAAACATTACCTGTCTCTGAAATGTCACAGTCAGTGAGCAGCAGCAGGGCAAGGGGGTGAACCGCAGAAGAGTCCCTGATGAAAACATTCCCGTTAGACTTGACCGCACTGAAAAAGGTCAGCCACCGACTGGGGAGATCCTCTTTGCCTCTGCAACAGAAAGGGAGACAAAGTGAACATGACCATTATCCCACTCGGTGTCATTCTGTTGGGGAAAAGGTCTGAACATGATCTAACCTGTTCACTGAGGAGCGGTGAAGCAGCACCGGACCGCTGAGTGAGCGCAGAGCGAGATTTTTGGGACGAAAGCGCCCCCCTTTGGTAACAATGCCTTTCTTTACCTTTATAAAAAAGAAAAAGCTGGTGATATTAGGTTGAGCCAGAATGTATGCTACATAATGTTCATTGAGACCAGAACAGTCTATCCTTTAAATATCTTTTACTTGGAAATCTTGAGCCAAGCACAGTATGAAAGTGAAATGGACTAAGCTTACTTGTTGCTTTCTTTTACACTTTCACACAGATTGCTAGGCAACATGGCATTCAGTGCTTTGTGACAAAGGCACATTGATATTTGATAGAGCTGGAATCAAACCCAAAATGTTTCCAATTGCAGGATTATTTATCTTATAGCAATTGCATAGAAGTACTAACAAAAGCCAGTATGCAGAGTTGTATACCTGAATGAGGTTGGGATACAACCCAGCCAGCAGTACGGCCTTCAGCAGCTCATCCTGGTTGCTGTGCTCATTGTAGATAGAAGTTTGCCGCTGGCACTCACTGGCACGGGAAACCAACTCTGCTTCCTTCAGGTTGTCACTGAACTGGGAGATGAGACCTGCCACCGGATGAAACAAGAGCAGGATTTATGTCAAAGTGAAACTTTATTCCAAAATTCTGGAAAAGACTAATCTGAATACAAGTGACTCAAACCATTGATAAATCGGAGGCTGCCTTTAGACAGAGTGTATCTGTCCAAATAGTCATCTCTGTTCTCTCTGTTCCCCTCATGCTGGACTTTCCTCCAGCCCAGAATCGCTCGACTGAACACCAGATAGTCGCTATAGCTGGAGCCGCTCAGCTTCTCTTTGGCCTAGACAAACAAAGCACAATTAGCTAAGTCATAATAATAATTTTCCCCAAATTCTGTGGTTTTCTTTTAAAAAATTTTGCTGAACATATTTCCTCATTATTAACAGACTTGAAAAATACACACAGGGACTCAGATAAACCCTGAGTCCTATTGACCTTAGGTGTGTTAACACATCATCGATATTTGCATTATTAGATCCAAGTGCAGTCCCCAATACATTTATGCTTAACAGACTTATTATGATAGGTTTCTTCAAAGCTGCTACTAAGGGGTTTAAATATTATGAAACATTTTGCATTTTGTAAACATGGTAAATTGAGCATCTCAACAATATTTTATTTATTTATTTCCTTTATTTAACCAGGTAAACCCCATTGAGATCTAGATCTCATTTTCAAGAGGGACCTGGGCAGAAGTCTGCAATACAAAGCAACCTGGTTACAAAATAAAACTAATTATAAAACTGAGATCCAGTGATGGACGTCACAATTTGTAATTACCTTTGTTACTATTTTTACATTAAAGTAAAAAAATGTTAAACTTCCACAACAAAAATAAAATAATACATTTAGTAAAAACAAAACTCACCTTATTCACAAGAGTTCTGTTCTGCAGGCTGTTGTGGAATGGGTCTCTGCTGAGGCAGGCAGCCACAGACAACAGGGGCAGAACACACCTGAACATGGCACTCAGGACGAGGACTTTGCCCAGCCGTGGGTCACATGACATGCAGGCAACACGCTCTCCTAAAGGAGTCAGGGTTTCCGTCTTGTCCAGAACTCCTGCCACACATCAAATGATGCAAATGTGTTGCAACTAAGAGGTTCAGATATGAATTTGAACATCAATGTCACAGCAGATGTTTAGGTGGATCTGAGTCCCTCACCGATATCTTGGAGGTTTTGGACAGCATCTCTCACAGCTTGTGGCTCTGGACTGTCCAATACTTGGGACAGGAAGTCAACAGCCTGTTCATAGACACAATTTATATATATATATTTTAAATGGTCATCACAAAAAAAATGGTAAAAAGATAGCAAAGAAACATCTAAAGTACCTTGCAATTTGGACTGTGGATTTTAGCCTGCAATACTAAACTCTCCAGTGGTGTGCGCAGGATTTCAGGCACAGGAAAGAGTGTCATGGTTTCCAGTTGTTTTCTTGGGAACAGGTGGTACGCCTGTCCCGGCTGACAACGTCCTGCTCTCCCTTTTCTTTGTGTGACGTTAGAGCGAGATATCCAAACTGTGTCCAGACAAGAAACCTGCAGAAAAACAATAGTTTAGTTTTATCAAGAAAATGGTTTTGATCTCAGATTCCAACATGAAACACAAGTTAAACCCATAAAAAAAAAAAAAAAACAACCTTTGTCCGCTGGTCATAATTCTGTTCCTTGTGAGTTCCTGTATCCACCACATGAACTATATCGTCTATTGTAATGGAGGTCTCCGCTATGTTGGTGGTAAGTACAATCTTCCTCTGTCCAGTTTGGGGACGCTGGAACACCATCTGCTGGTCAGCTACTGATAAGCTTGAGTGCACTACAAAAAAAAGAAAGAAAAAGAAATCAGAAAAGCCATCTTAAAGTTACCAATAAACCCCCAAACACCAAAACGTGTCTATCAATGTGTTCAGTCTTACACGGCACAATCATTTGTGAGCCTGGTGAAAAGTGTGGTTTCTCCTCCAGTTTTTGTTGAACTATCTTGATGTCCTGCCACCCAGGGAGGAAACACAGCACTGCACCTGCAGAAGGAAGGGAAACAATGTAAAAATATGTCTGTGAAGCAAAGATATAAAACACAAAACAGAATTATTGCGTGAGAGTATGCATTAGTAACCTGGCTCTCCATGTTTGTCAATGTGCTCAATTACATCAGCTACTAAGTCCAGATCTGGTGCGGCCTCGTCCGACCCCTCCTCAAACGAAATCAGATAAACATTTTTAAAGAAAAAGAAAAAAAATCTAAATGTAAAGCCAACAGACCTACAAAATTTCACCTTGCCTAATTCCACCCTGTTTTGGAACTTAGCCGAGCGTCCCATCTCCTGCATCACATCCTCCAGGTACCTGTCCTTCACAGGGTGCATGAATCCCGGGACCTTTACGATAGGGCAGCCTCCGAAGTACTCTGCCAGCCTCTGGTTGTCCCCGGTGGCACTCATGAGAACAACTCGCAAGTCGGGGTTCTCGTCCAAGCTCGAGCGCAGCAACGCCAGCAGCAGGTCTGTGTTTACATCTCGCTCATGGACCTCGTCCACAACAACGTGACTGATTCCTTTCAGGGTTGGGTTGGACTGCAGCTTCTTCAGTAGGACGCCCACAGTGAGGAAGAGCATGGACCCCCCGCTGTTCTCAGGAGGGCGGCTCTCAAGTCTCACCTATGCACAGAGAAATTACTGCGTCTACGTTGGATATTACACTAGTTTCCTCTCTCTACAGCAATTTCTATCTGTCATTTATATTCTATGAACTGTGTTCACTTTGTATGATTTTACAACTAACATTTGATTTGTATGACATTACAAAAACTACATAATTGTGAAGGGGAACGATATGCATAAAGAGGTATGACATGTTTCTGAAATTATTGTGAGAACTTTAAGGATTACTCAGTCCAAAATTACATAATTTTCTGTAATAAATTTTAAAAAATACAAATTTATTAAGCAAGAAAAAAAAAACACTTAAAAATGAACTATTACCTGGTATCCAACATGGTGTTTCAGACATGGGCCCATCTCGTGAGCGACTCGATGAGCTACGGACACGGCACTGATCCGACGAGGCTGTGTGACGAGGACGTTGCAGTCTGCGCCCTCCCCGTCTCTCACTTGCTCCTCCAGCAGAAAGCGTGGGATCCGCGTCGTCTTGCCACATCCCGTCTCGCCGGCGATCACAACCGCCCTGGAGGAGCGCACGGCTGAGACTACACGCTGCCGGTGAGCGTCAACAGGCAGCTCCACGCTGAGTCCAGGGTTTGCCTTTTCCCATGTCTCCTGTAGGTGGCGACTGAGGCATTGAGCCTGATGTTTGGACATTGGCCTGTATGGCCTACCGGTGATAGCATCCGCGACATAGTCTTCTTCATCCTCTTCCTCCTCGTTCACCGTCTGTTGTCCTCTTGCCTCTTCGTCCTCCCATAGTTTCTGTACTTCTGTTGAAACCGGGTACTGTGAGGAAGACGACTCAGCATTAATGGTTAGAGCCATGGTATGCATCTTTCATAACCAATGTGTTGTATTTCCATTTTATGTCCTGACAGTATAATATGACACAGATGATCTGTGGAGGCAAAAAAAAAAAAAAAAGAAGACACGCTCTCCTGCTTTCTCCCAGGGATCCTACTTCCTCTGCAGAATAACCAATCAAAGAGAAGGAGGGTCTTAGTGCTGTCAATCATGCTCATGTACACACTGCTCATGTCCCTCTCTTGTTCTCTTCTAGGCTACAATTAGTTCCCCACACCACAGCCTGTTGTGAATGCTAGTAGCTAGTTAGCTACTGCCCACACATTTGGCCTTCTTAATGCATTGAATCTAAATAAGCAAGACATATGGAAAAGGAACTGACCTGTGTTAGGTAGTCTTTCATGCGTTGCTCCAAATATTCTGGAATCTCTAGTGGGAATGGACGCCTCTCTCTCTCTCCAGCCTCCTTTACTTTTTCTCGATGATACTTTGCATGAGTAAGTGGATTATTGTCTTTATCTAGCAGATTAAGCTCCTGCACCAAAAGCATGAGAAATATTTTAACATAATTATGACTTGCAGCTAAATGGACATCAGTTCACCAGATCTCCTCCCACCTTCAGCTTCACGCAGGCAAGTGCTGCAGCCCTTTTCTCTGCCATCACTCGGCTACCCGCCGTCGCTCTGAACATCATGTTCTCCGGCCAAAGTAGAGTCAGCTCGCACTGTTTTAGTTTTCCACCTGCTGTTCTGAAATGCATTAACTCCTGTAGGAAAAAAAAAAATGCATTCAGATATGAACATTATACAAATGATAAGCTCCGAATGTAGAAACGTAAAAAAACTTCGACCAACCCTGACTCTGCTGGATGAAGTGGCCAACTGGATCACTCTGGTCAGAAGAGATTTAGGTTGTGGAAACAGAGAAAGAGCTTCAGAGACATTGGAGGCATCTTCCACAGGAGGGAACAATTCATCGGCTATGGAGTTGGGAACGTTTGTCAGACAGTTCTCTTCAGCATCATAAAGATGGGAATGTAGCCCTCCTCTCATCCGACCAGCTCTTCTCTTTGGGAGCTGATTGTTAGGACCAATCACACCCAATTCCTTTGATAAAAAAACAAAAGCACAAGTACTATTTTTATTCAGCAACCAATTGCCTTCAGCAAATGCCCAATTCAAATTTAGTTTGCCTGTGTATATTTTAATCTTAGTATAAATACAGCTGGTAAGAGTGTTTTACAGCCCACTCCTCCAACCCTAAAAACGGAGAAAAAAAAAAAATGCAGATCTACATCCAGCAAAAAGTATACAGACTCAGAGAATCTGAAAACATGAGCAAACCACATATTGCAGATTTTTGGATTTAAAAAATAACTGTTTTATTTTACTTCCACTCCATAAGTATGTTTCACGTCGTGTTGATGAATCACACTAAAACCCACTAATATACACTGAGATTTGGAGTTGTAAAGTGAGAAGATGTGAACAATCTAGTGGTACAAATGTTTTAGCAAGTCACTGTGCAGCTCCTTTTGTTTCTTTTGCAGCAGCTTACCCTGAGTCTGCGGCAGGCTGCAGCAGCCGCAAATCGCTCTGCATCAATTTTCTTGGAAGCATAACCCTCTTCTATGATCTTGCTGGGCCACAGCAGCGTGACAGTTGATTTCTGCAAGAGCATAGTTACAAAAATACAATTGTCTCAAACACAAAACCTCTACATGTCAGGAGGAATATGATGGGTGAAGTTGAGAGGATTTCAGTTGACCTTGACGCCAGCATGTTCTGTACAGGTGTACTGGATGAGCTGGGACAGATCATTCACTCCTAGTGACCGGGAAATGGTGTTGTTGAGGAGGCTTTTAGGATCTGGAAACTCCTTCAGAAGATCTGGAATACCATTACCTAAGAATTAAAAACGACCAGACACAGAGAAACGTTAACGCTGTTTATTGGCACTCTAACCAAACCAACACACGTTGAAATATGATCTGAATACTGGAAGCGGAATGATTTTTATCACATTTTTTTTTATGCTGGATGTCCTTGAGGTTATATGCTGCTGCGACAGTCAGCCATCAGCTAACCGGCATTGTTTTTTACTCACCTCGTTTACTGTTGAAACATGACGCGCTGTGCTCGTGAAACTTCTGCGCTTTCGTCCCATACCACCGCATTTCTCCGCTCCAGTTAAATGCTGTTTTTCCTGCTGTATGAGCACATTTGGCCACTTTGCAAAGCTCTCTTAGCCTCACGAGTAAGGCACCGTGTAGCGCCATCTTTAAACAACTTCTTCTTCTGTTTCTTTGGAATGACGAAAGGGGGTAAGCTGTTTGTGGCGCCCTCTTCTGGGTGGATGTGAAACTGATTTACACACTTCGGTTCCTTCGTACTTTTAACGCAGAGATTGTCCGTATATCCATTTTCTAACACACTTATCCCTATGTTGAGGTCGCTTGTGCCAATCTCCAGTGGTCAAAGGTCGAGATTAATGAGAATAATTATTCATAAATTATTTATTGCCATTTGGCACTTTTCACTAAGAGTGAAGGGTGCCACTGCCACTCTTATGGAGAGACGTTATTGGAGCAGAGCAGCGGTTTAGTATTAAGCTTTGGAAATGTACATTTTTCTAAGAACAAGATGGGGATATATGTTGCAGGTGAAAATATTTTTTTCTTTATAAAATATTCCAGTTTGTATACATGAAGTACAATTTAAACATTAAACTTATACTTGCTTCATATTTTTATTACAGGGTCTTGCAAACTTCTAAATGGTCAGTCACTAAAACCACATAGTAGTGTCAGATTAAGGAAAACCCCAAATGTCTAAGCTTTGAAAACATAAGTGTCAAGCTGCTTATAGTGTATGCAGTTTAATGGTAAACATTAGTCCAGCCATCTGCAGAATAGAAGGAAAACTCCCAGGGTGGGTTTGTCTGGTCTTGTCTGGACTCATTCCCATGAACAGTGCTGCTTGATAAGTCACTTTTCTTTGAAGAAAAAAGACAGAGATGGAACTGGGACTTGTTTTCCTGCTGGTTGTCACATCTGGTAATTTCAAAGTTAAAATGTGATCATTCTGATTCCAAAAATCTGTGAAGCTAGCTATTAGTCTTGAATTGGATCAAAATGGGATTTAACCTTCACTTAGGGTACAATTTTAAACTTTGCCTTAATTTGCCTCTCACTGCTTCAGTGTCTGGGTGTGGCGTGCCCAGCTACTGGCCCAACACCAGTCGAGTAGTAAATGGGGAAGACGCTCGTCTGTACAGCTGGCCTTGGCAGGTGAGTGAAAAAATCATGACATACACAAAAGTGATGTGCAAAAATGAATTGTTTCTTTTTCTACTCATTAATATGATTTTAGTACTTAATCATCTTTAATCCACTCTGTTTGGGCATATTGTGTTTAGACATGGATTGTACCAGATCTGTTGTCTTCTGTAATAGAAATGTGCTGCAAATATTAGCATAATTGTTTTCATTTTATTTAACCCTTTAGGTTTCGTTGGAGTCTTTTTACCCCACTTGTGGAGGAACACTTATTGCTCCAGACTGGGTCTTGACAGCTGCACACTGCATTACGTGAGAGTTTTCTTTGTGGCATTTGCTAGAGTTTACTGGCTATTTTGAAATGTTGTGTCAATTTTCTGACTGTTTCTTATTTTACAAATAATGAAATAAACAAAATATGCAGCAGTTTATGTATATCCAATTTCAAGAACCCCCCTCGAGAAGGAGGTTACTTTTTGACTTTGTGAAAGTATATCCTCTATATAAATTAGGGAGCTTTCTAATCTTCTACTTTGGAAAGTATATACAACATTTTTGTTTCCAATCCAGATTCCACACATACAGGGTGGTTCTTGCTGAGCATGATATGGACAAGGAAGAGGGACCTGAACAGTCCATCATGGTGGCAAAAATGTTCATTCATCCCAAATGGAATGATAACTGTGTGTCTTGTGGGTATGTTTAACAATACAAAGTTTGGAGGAATGATTATTTTCTAAGAACTTTGGAAAATTCCCAAGAATCAATGATGTGTTTTTCAGTAGTTCACAGAGAACCCATAGTTATAAGGATATCTGGTGGGGTTTAAGAAATCACATCAGTAGGGAATAATGACATAATTCACCAGAGCTGTAATTTGCAAAAGACACATTGAAATGTCAATATAACTAAAACTTTTCTAACCTGTGATGGAACCCACAAAAATGAGACATTTAAATAGTTTTCTTCTTGTTCTGTAGGAATGACATTGCCCTGCTCAAACTGGAGAAAAGTGCTGACCTCAATGACAAAGTCAAGCCTGCCTGCCTGCCAGAGTACAGCTCCACTCTGACCCACAACCAATCCTGTTATATTACAGGCTGGGGTCGACTTTTCTGTAAGATCTGCGGGTCACTCGGACTGTTTAGAATATGACATGGTTCTAATTATCTGTTGTTTTTTTTTGGAGCACTATTCATGTTGTCAGTGTTTACAATGAGGGAGTCATTTTCTCTGCAGCCGATGGACCTCGGGCAACTAGACTACAGCAGGCGCTGCTTCCTGTGGTGGATCACAGCGTCTGCAGTCAAAGCGACTGGTGGGGTAGCTCAGCGAAGACGACAATGGTTTGTGCAGGAGGAGACAGCAAATCGGCATGCCATGTGAGAAACATCGTGAGAATTTAATGTTGTGTTCATGTAACACAGACCACCTAGAGGTTGAATAAGAAACTTCCTGAAACCTGCAGGGCGACTCTGGGGGCCCTCTAAACTGTAAGGGCCGTGACAACAGATGGTATGTGGAAGGAGTGACGAGCTTTGTTGATGGTCGTGGATGTAATACCCCTAAAAGGCCCACCGTCTTTACGCGGGTGGCTTCTTTCATCCCATGGATCAGCGAGGTGAGGGAATTAATTCACATACTAACCTTAGCTGACTTTAGGGTTCATACAAAGTAAAGTGTATATACAGGGCTGTGAAAAAAGGATTTGTCCCCTTCCTGATGTCTTCATCATTTTGTTTCATTTCTTGTTTTAAATGATCAAATTTTGGTATAAAAGATAAATACAGTTTTACAGCTTTAAGGCTATTCAATCCTACTAACTGGTTGCATCAACCTCTGATGGTATTTAATGACTGCCATCAAGTGTTTCAGGTAACTGGCAGGTAATCTTTTACAGTGCTGGGTATGAACTTTGGCCCACTCGTTGCTAGAAGCAATTTAGTTCAGCAGTATTGGAAGGTTTTGAACATAAACTCTTCAAATTGTCATTCTGCTGCATAACCCAAGACTGACTGAATTTAAGCCAGTGAGCAGAATTTGTGGTTTGATAAAAGATTGCAGGTCTGAAGATGGCTAATAAAACTGAACCACAGTAGGTAATCAAAGCTCATTAATGAGTTAACAAAGCATAAAATTATTTTCACATACAATCAGGATAATTTTTCTGATTGTATGTTTAAAAATGATAACGCTCTGTTATACTGAGATTATGTTTGTCTGATCTGTTGACATTTAAGAGTGACACAAAGCCATAACAGATAATTATTTTACTTTCACAGTAATGTATTTAATGATGTTGCATTTTCTTACAGACAATGGCCCAAAACTGAGGAAACCTTCAACAGTGGTGCAATACAAAGCAAATAAAGAGTTTGATTAACTTTTTATTTTATGATCATCACTGAAAACTTAAACTTATTATACAAGATATATGATATCCGTTAAATTGCAGTATTAATTCTTATCATTAAACATAGGTGAAAAACTAGATAAGAATACATAAAAGCATAATCTGTAAACCCTTTAAGAGTGGTATTACTCAATTTCTTGTGTACAGAAAAATGGAGTAATAATAAGAAAATGTGGTTTCATTTGAGAGTATAGTCTGACTTAACTATTTTGAAATAATCAAGGTAGAGAAAAAAAAAATCCATAAACCTTCAGGGGATATTTTAAATGGTTGCTAACAAGCTCTTGGAGAACAAAGCTGTGTAGATTTGGTCATTAGCTTCATAATATGCTGAGTAACTCAAACTCTCAACGGTCTGATGGTGTCCAGGTGAAGAAGTCAACACCCCGGAGCTCCTCAGGCAGGTACTCCTGCTCCACCGGGCCTCTAATTTCTGGGTTGTACTTGTAGCCTTTAGCATAGCCCAGCTGTTTCATCAGCCTGGTGGGTGCGTTGCGTAGGTGCAGGGGGACAGGAGGAAGGGGACCTTTGTGATTTCTCAGACATGCTTTTACATTGCCATAGGCCTTATAGATCTCTATAGACTTGGGAGCTCGTGCAAGGTAGACAGCACACTGAGCAAGGATTACCTGAAAGAAAATGATAATCTTTATAGGAAAGGCGGAAAATTACAAAACAATCTATGATGGTAAGGCGTGCCTACCTCACATTCAGGCATACCAATGAAGTGGCAGGCTTGAAAGGCGGACACAGCCTGAGTGAGAGCGGAGGGGTCGGCCAAACCTGGAGGATAAAAAGCAGGGAGACATGTGGAAATCTATCACATTTTATTAACAGAGCACTTTTCAAAAATCCAAAGAGCAGAAATAGAGGCATTAAAAGCACACACACTAAATATTAAGAATATTAATGTTAATAAAATGAATAATTAAAAAAAGAGATTAGGTATTGGGGATAAGAAACTGTGGAAAAGCACTTTGGAGGGATTCCTGTACTTTTTCTAGATATGTTTCTGTACTTTTCCAAATTCATATTTCCAGAGATCCCACCCTATTTAGCCAGTTTGTTTTAAAACAAAATTTTATGGTGAATTTACAAAAACTAGTTCTACAGAGGTCACGTTTTGAATATATGGATCAGGAAAATCTAAAGACAGACGGATTAAAGAAAAGTGGCAAAGACTCAAAAGGTGGACGGATGGACGATTGGACAAACAGGATGGATGAGGAAAGATGGATGGATAGGCAAAAAGGCAAATGGCCAGTTGGACAAACGGGTAAATAAAACATTGGATGAATGAATAAAAGGATGGACGGGCAAACCAATGGAAGGGGCTGATTGAAGATAATGCTATAAATAAAATAACCTACCAACATCCTCGCTGGCGAAGCGGACCAGCCTGCGGGCCACGTAGAGCGGATCCTCACCGCCCTCCAGCATGCGGCCCAGCCAGTAGAGGGAGGCATTCTCATGGGAGCCTCTCATGGACTTATGCAACGCTGAGATACAGTTGTAATGCTCCTCACCTATGAATAAATTACACACATATTACACATTAGCACAAGTTGCCTCACCCTGTGAAGCAAGGAACAGCAAGTCCTTCAGACAGCTGAACATCAAAGATCAACATGGAGGACGAACAAGTGATGAGATGGTTGAAGTAGCAACATCTACAATCTTAGGATTTGCAATACTTCATCTATTAATAAATAGCGCGATAGATGCTATGGTGATTATGAGGACATGGGGAACGACTAATCTCTGCATTAGTTAGCTGCCACAGTTATGAAGGCGCCAAATTATACAGCACAGCATGGCAAAAGCTGGACTCTGCAACGTTATATAATTAGTTTTGTAAAGGGCACTTATGTCTTCATAAATATGAATAATAATGTCAAGTATTAGGCATAAAAAACACAAAAAAAGTGGCCTCAAAGCTTTATTTGCTTGTGAGCTCACCTGCTTTATCATAGAGGATGTGGGACCTCTGGAGACCCTCCTTGATATGCTCCTCTGTCACCACGATCTCTTGAGGAAATCCGTGTTGTGTTGACCGGTTCGGTTGTGGGGATTTCATCTGAGCTTGAACAGCCAGCTGGAGACTATTGAGTCCAGTTCTTGCGTCACCATCACAGAGGTAGGCTATGGTGTCCAAGGCTTTCTGCTCTATGTATATAGTAGGTCTAAAACAAGAATACAGAAAATATATAATGCGCCAGAATATGACAGACTTTAAATAACAGATATTTCACTATATGATTGTTGCAATGAAAGCTCTTTTCTAAACTATAGATTTTTCAAATTGCATCGCCCTTTATAGACACAGGGAATCATGTATATAAAGCATTTTCAAAATAGTTTAATTTGGCTGAGATGTAAAAAAAAAATATTACAATTATAAGCACAGACAGTGCTAAATTCCTCTAAAATTAATCTGAAACAAATTAGAGTGGGATGCGGACATCCTGAAAATTGAAAGTATTTAACAGACAATTACAAATTTAAAGCAAGTTCTGCTAGCAAAGAGAAAGTTATTAGGAGAGACTTTCATCCATTAAAGGGAAAATCCCTCTCTACAAATACCTTTGAATACCACAACAACCTATGTGTTTTCTAAAAATATTTAAAAATATTAAATCATTTTGAATAATATAGAAAAATCCATGGGGGGAAAAAAAGACAAAATCTGGTCTAAATCAGCAGTGACAGTAAGATAGCACTTACTCATAGCTACTGGTCTTGTCTCGAGAAGAGGAATTTGTTGGATCTTGTCCTTGGACTTGGATCCCAAGTGCGGCGACTGCCCTGTTCAAAATTGAGCCCATTGCCTCGACTGACAGCTTCTCCAGTACCAGCACCCTGCATCTACTCAGCAAAGCAGCGTTCACCTGGAAGGATGGATTCTCAGTGGTTGCTCCAATCAGAGTGACGGTACCGCACTCCACATGAGGCAGGAAGGTGTCCTGGTCATACAAACAAAAAGCGAAAAAGAAAAAGTTAACAGAGATGAAAATATGAATCTTGAAATAGTCTAGCACCTGATTTATAAGTTTGGATCAACAAATAAAATAAATTAAGTGACTTAATTGCTATGTTTAGCCTATCTAATATTAAACAAAACCTTACAAGACATAATCAACAGTTTGTAAGTGGCAGAGCAGTTTTTAGAAAGTCAAACAATTTAATAATAAAATATCAGAGAGCAAATAGATTTAATGTGGAGTCCCAGAGGGCTCATTGTTTGGACCCATATTGTTTGTGAAGAATCTATGAAACTAAAATTACTTTGTTGTAGTTATTCTACCTGCTGGGATTTGTTGAAGCGGTGAATTTCATCAATGAACAAGATTGTCTTTCTCTTGCACAGCCTGAGCTCATTCTGTGCCTGCTTGATCACCTCTCGGACTTCGTTGGTGGACGCATTGGTGGCCGACAGTGGGACAAAACGAGCCGATCCTTTCTTTTTACTAGTGCTGGCAATGATCTGGGCTAGGGTTGTCTGAAGAAAAAAAAAAAAAAATTAATAAAGCAAATCAAGGACATGACAAATCTGGAAACATCAAATGAAACTGAGGTGTTCATTAGAAAAGCATTTATTCACAATTTTATCATTTGCAAAATCTATACATTTAATTATATTTTTACATATACATTTGTGATTTTTTTTTCAAAGAAAAGTTAATTGAAAATGTAAAAGGAGATACTCTAATAGAATTGGTATTGAATTATTAGCAAACACTAAAATTAAAGCCTACTCACATCCATTTAGAATAACAATGGGTTAAGCTTATCAATTGGAATGCGAAAGACAATTTATCTTTTATTGCCGGCGTTAGAGGAAAGTAGTTGTTGCTTTGTGTTATTAGAGGTGCACTATACTAGGAAAACATTGAGATATTGTGCATTGATATAGTTGTGCAATTAAACAAACTGGCTTGATTGATTTGGTGATTGAAGAACAGTTCCATCCCAAGAAATAGAGATGTTTGCCAGCTTTAATACCAAATGAAGTGAAGATGGGATTTTCCTTTTTTCCCCTAAAGTTATTGATTCACTTTCTACAGGACGAAAGAGACAGATTAAATGATTGTATGAAGTACTGGGTGTTGCACCAGTTTGAATGTATCCGATCGCTATCACCTGCACACCTTTCCACATCCCGGTGGACCCCAGAGAATAAGAGAAGGGATCTCCTGAGATTCCAGAAGCGACCGGATGAGAGTTCGCTGGCCTACAACTTTGTTCTGGCCAAAGTAATCCTCCAGTGTGTTCGGTCTCAGAACCTCCGCCAGAGGTTTGTTGGATGATAACAGGGTCCGTGCTGGTAAGTGATTAATGTTCTTCTCAGCTTCGCTGTTTGGCAAAGATGGAGTCTCTATCCCTGTTGATCCGGACACGGCCTCAGTCAGTACACGTTTAGTTCCCTTACTGAAAGCACTGACGGGACTTCGTTTGCCCGTAAGCACAGCACTTCTGTCAGGCTGAGCGTCAAGCTTGCCCTTGTTGGCTTGAAACAGAGAGAAAACCGACGAAGAGGATTGAGTCCCAGGCATGGCGGAGGAGGAGGATGAAACAGAGTCGTTGACGGGCTCCGAAACGCGCACTTTCTTCACTGGAGGGCCACGCTCAACAGCGGTGGACGGACTGTCAGCGGCGCTGCTCAGCAAACATGTATCCAGGTGTCCGTTAATTGTCCCAGGTGTGAAGTCTTTGAAGCAAACAGGACATTGAACTGAGTTCGAAATTGTCTCGTCCGCCATGTTGGTTCCGGTGACTTGTAGTTCACGTGACCAAAACAGCGGGTACGTAGGGATGATGACGAAACGGCATGAGGCTAGACTGGGGTAGTAAATTAACCGCGTTTGTTACGTTGTTAACAAGGCTAAATTACACCGGGTGACAAATGGTGCACTGCGCACCCTATTTTTCTCTGAATACATAAACTCAAATATAAGCAAGATACTGTCTGTATTGAATGACGAATAAGAAATCTGCTTTATTTAATTTTATTTTTTAAGGATTTAATTTCCTTCAATTATATTATATTATATTATATTATATTATATTATATTATATTATATTATATTATATTACACCATTTCAAACAAAATTGTCCATATAAAAGCAAATAAGCCTTTGTCTTCAAGCAGACAAAACAATCACAAAATCACACTTGTTCCAGTGTTCATATAAGCCTGATGTGTACCTTCGTTCACCATATGTTATAACTGCCATAGTTCTTATTGACTTTCTTGACAAATTCAATCTGCACATTAATGAAGCATGCAGTTCATCATTAAAGGCATAAATAGTTGAGACATTATTCATACATTTGATTTGTAGATCTCCATCCTGGAAGCCGGAGGAAGATTTTAAATTGATCTTTTAAAGCCACATTGATCTGTGGGGCAGGAGCTTGGGTGGGGACTGAAACTCCACGAGCTTTGAGGCCTTAGCCGACAAATTGTGGTGGCCAGTTTGACATTTGCAGTAGTATTGAAATAGTGCAAGCTGATTATTTACAGGGATCTTCGACTGCCTTTGCTGACAGGAAGACAAGAACAGAAATTCTTTAGATTTTTCATACAGAGCTAAATTAAGTATTTCAGTTCACAAAGTGTCTGTTTGTATGTAGAATGTAAAGCTACAGGCTAACATGAACTGAGGATGGTGAAACAGCTTGTGTCTCTGACACTCTTTGCTGGCACCTGTCACTCTTCTATAACAAGGACATGCTGACCGTCCTTTGGCTACAAAGTGTCAATTGAAGTGGCTAGTTGACTGAATTAACAGAGGCTGTGGAGGATAATCTAGTCCTAATGAGATGTTCCGTACTCTGAGGAGGTACTGACATCTGCTGCTCTTGAGGCTCCTCTGCCGAAACTCCAATGGACCCTCTCAGATAAAGATAGAAGGTAAAGGAAGGCTAGAGATAGGATGAGAGGTAGACTGAAAGTCATGGAGAACTTGGTCTCAGTGGGAAACATTTGGCTAGTCAACAACATGTGTCTGGTTATTTCCTACCTCTGGAGCAAACTGCGCAATTTACTCTGCTACAGGAGGAGGCACACAGCATTTGCCAACCAGGTACTTACAACTCACTTTGACACATGGAACAATATCAAACATTAGCAAAAAAAAACAAAAACAAAACGATTAA
Organism: Brachyrhaphis roseni; assembly: GCA_903066815.1. NCBI lineage: Eukaryota > Metazoa > Chordata > Actinopteri > Cyprinodontiformes > Poeciliidae > Brachyrhaphis > Brachyrhaphis roseni. The sequence continues at coordinate 86,841 of CAEFZY010058116.1, forward strand.
CACATTTTTTTTTCTCTCATCATATGTAACTAGGATATTAACCAAGAACGAGTGCTGTCAGTATTAACAACATTTAACATTTTTCTTCTCTGTGAATTAAGTGTCTTATCAGTGCTTATGCACAATGGACTCCTTTAAATATGAGATGTTGAGAATATGAGAATTTATTTTACTTAATTATTTCATAGACATATGTTTGTTGTATCCATCAGTCTTAACCACCTATTTAATAAATTACTCACACATTTAAAACATAGACACTTTTTAATTTTTTTTAAATAATGCAATTGGTTCAAATTTATATAGACTATTTTAATAATTGTGGTAATATCTTTCAATATGTCTCATACTATTGTTTGCATCAATAAATTCATGAAGGCTAAATGTCAAATATTATTGTTGTGTAACTGCAGATAAGAACAGAATATTTTACTCAGATGTGTTCTCAGCTTCTCAGAATTTAAGCAAAATGTCAAGCAAAGTATATTATTTCTATCAAAAGAGTATCTATAAACATTTGTAAAATATTAGAGATTCAAATGTGTCAGTCTTGTATTTTAATGCATTTTGTTTCAATGCATTAAAAAGTATTGTTTCCTAAATGGAATTATATCGTATAGTTACACTGAATAAATTACAATTCTCTTGAAAAATGTATTTATTTCAGAAACTCAGTTCAGTAAGTGAACATCCTTACGCAACACATATTTAACCTACTGATGTTTCCCAAACTTAAGTTCTGTTAATTAAGGTGTTTTAGCTTACAGCAAATACAATCTTGCATTATATTAGAATATTACATCAGACGAAGAAGAAAAATATTGTTTATACAGAAATTTTGGTTTTAAAACCCTTGTTTAATACCAGCTTATAGGTTTTGCTTTTTTTTTTTACAAGGTATTTTTGATCATAGAAACAAGAATCCGAACAAATATTCTAATTTATTAAACATGACTCGTATCCACTAAGACATTGTTCAATCATCAACATTTTAATTACAGTAAACATAGAACATACTCTATTTACATATTTAGCAAAAATATATAAACGGAGTAGTTCCCTTAAACTGATAAAACGTCAAGGCTGAAACTACCCAGGGAAGTTGCTCAGAGGCAAACAGTTTTTGCAGGTACGTCCAACAATTATTGTTTGTGTTCTCCATGTGACAACAATGTCCTGTTCTCCACATTATGATTACATATTACAACCAGAATGTCATTCCTAAAATAAAAGATGTCAAAGTAAATTCTAACTTATGAATAGTTTTAAAGACAGCATTGGCCCCAAACTTTCAGGTGTCTCATTGAAAGCTGAAGGTCAAGAGGGAATGTTTTTAGATTGTCCCAGTGATTCATTATGTCATAGATTTGGATAACATCTAAACATCTAAATATAATTATTTGAATTGGTTTGGACAACACATGATGAATTATTGTCTCAGTGATGGGGATATTATTGTTTTTTGCTTGAAAAGATTAAAAAATTACATAATTGGATAGTATTACATGGTGTCAGTATCGCTGTGAGTTGTGGTAGTTTCACTGTAATTTTGCAAATGCCTAACAACCTCTCGTGGGTCTTTTCAGGCACTAGTGAAGCTGTTTTTGCTGCCATCTAGTGGGTGTTGTAGTTTAGCGTTTTCTTTAAAATCAGTTACGAACAGATCTGATAGATCAGTGGTCTCCAACCTTTTTATTACCGCGGACCGGTCAAGACTTGGCAATTTTGCTGCAGCCAGGGGGAGGGAGGAACTGTCAGATAATGCTTCTGTATGTTGGTGTTCCCGCTAAAGCCTTTTTTTTTTTTTTTGCCCCGATTTTCCCTTTACGACAATCTTACAATGTCCTGCAGTGTGTGGTGTGTTACGTGGTGGTGTATTGAATATGCCCGATCTAAAATAGAGCATATTCAACATTGTCTTGGCCCGATTATCACAGTCTGCGTGGTTTTCCTTGACTGGGAGCGAGAACTCAGCCTGTTGAACGTGACAGGTAGCCAATCAGAAAGCGCGGTGACGTAAGAACGGAGGGGAATCCCAAACTGTTGACATGGCAACTGAGAGTCCGGTGGACATCGGAGGTGATATGTGGAAATGTTTATTACTACATGTAAAAGTAAATTTTTATATATGTTTATTATAGGTAGTTATGTTTATTCAGTTAAAAATGGCAACTGCAAAAAAAAAAAAAAAAAAAACATAGCTCACCTCTAAATCATAGTGCAGTAAATAGAGCGGCTGCTCCCGCCGTCTTTTATCAAACGCCTTTTCTTTTTGTTATGTCTTTTATCGCTTAAAATGAATCCACAAACTATCACTACTGCTTCTACATTGTCATCCGTGTTTGATTATTCTAAATTCACGTTTGGTATGTTGGGGATTTTACTGTATTTTCTTCTGGAATCGGGATGTTCGTGAGTGGAATCGGTTCGTGTGGTGTGCTGCTCCTGCCTGTGGCTGGACACACGAACCGACCGAACCTGTTGGACTTTTACCGGGATTGGGAACCACTGCGATAGATCATCCACAGATGGTTTTCTATCAGACATTTGCTTTTGATTTCAGCAGCTCCTGATAAAATATTTTATTTATCATGTTTTATTTTTTTATTTTTTGTTGATCATATGTGACCAGCCTACAGTTGAAAACACCAGTAAATTAGAAATAGGTCTTCCTGGGAGTACGCAAATATAAGCTGTCATGCACCCAAGCCTGATTATAAATACACATGCTGTGTAGTTTTCTGTAACACTGGAATGGTTTACCTTAGAGGCTAATTGAAACCCTCTCACCCTCTCCTTTTTCCATTCCCCCCTTGGAATCCAAAAGATCCACCCACGATGTTTACTGTGGAAGAGCCACAACTATGTAACTAAGCTTTATTTGCCTTCTCATAATGACTTTGACACCATTTGTAGCATCTTCAGCATAAAGCTTCTCCTTCATATCACTTTAAGAGCTATATTATTCATTCCTCAGGTGAATCATAGTAATCCTTAAATTAACGTTTTTGTAACTGTGATAAAATATACTTAGACTCCTTAATTGTACTAGTGAATATTTATGGTTTTTTTTGCATGTACAATCAGGTTGGGAGGCCAATTTAGTTTATATTTTCAGCATAACCAGATTAATTTAAAATAAATATTCCCATATTAGGTTTACCAGACTAACCAATAAATAAGCTGGGCGTATTTTAACATGAGTCATTGAACACATTTATCTCACCCTGTTTGATGCTTCACTTTATCTTTGTTTAAGCATTCTTTTTTTATTATTATTTTTTACAAAATCTAGACACATATTAATGGAAAGGTATTGTCTGACAGGGTTTTATTGAATGATTAAAGTGCAAAGCAAGTAACCCTTCATATTTCACTACAACACTGTAGTCAGAGGCCACAAGAGCACGAGAGATGAAAGAGAAAGAACTCCAGGGACTCCACTCATACTTCAGATCAGAGCGCTTGAGTTTCATAACTGCCGCAAAAACATTTCAGCCCCTGACGTTTCTGAGGGAAAGTGTATCAAGAGCAGGGAGAAGTGTGAGTGGAGACATAAGCAGAGGTGGCTGGACAGTAACCAGACCGCACATGTCCCCCTGAACTCCCGGGGACATTGTGTTCTCTGCCAGGGAGGTGGTGCTCCATTTTTAACAGCCGGCCTTGTGTGGTTGCCAAGCGAATGCCCTCACATGGGTCATGTAGGCCTCAGTAATAGAAATATAAATAAAAATAAAACATGTTTGAGCTCAAGCCTTTGCATAGCATCCATGACTGTTTTTCTTTAGTGAAGTTATATGTACAAACTGTCTCAGTGGAATTTATTTATAGTGTGTTAATATTGTTGACAGAATGCCTTGGAAAATAATATCCTAGCATGCTTCTAATTGTGGTGGGAATTATATATCAGTCAGCAACACAATTAGAAAAAAAAATTGTCTATTATTAAGAATTTCAGAAACTTTGTTTTTCTTTAACTTTTGACATAAATGTATATAATATTTATAATATTGTATTTGATAGAATATAAAATACTATAGTTTATGATATAAGCATTGTCACAATTTTTACCAATACAATTTAAATACTGTTGGTGTGTACTCTAATTTGTGTAAGTTTTCCTGTTTTAATGCCACTTAGTTGATACATTAATCGATCAGATTTTATGTTCAGAGCTGTTTTCAAACAGTTAAACGTTGCAAAGGCCTGTACAGAGGTAAGAGGCAAAAAGGAAACATTCAAGTGAATAATTACAGATGAAAATACTAAAAGAATGCAGTTAAATAAGAATAGGTGTAAGGCAACTAGAATAAAATGTCATAGAAAATGTAAATCATAATACAGTTAAATTTTTGGTGAAGAAACCTCAAAGGCAGCATGTCCTAAACCAACCCAGAAATGAAAATGACACAAAATTACATGTCATTTTTGATTGAATTAAATATATTTAAAAAGCTAATTAACATTTCTATAAAATAATTCACAATTAAAAGTTACCTAGACTACGATAAACAGATAAATATAAATAAAGTTAAGCAACACACAAAAATGTGTCTGGGTCACAAAAGAAAAATGGTCCTCTTAGATGTTTAAAGATTAACAACAGTTTCACTATTCTATTTCTTTGGGAATATTAAACTGTAGTTTTAAGTACCTGTATTCTATTCTTGAGTTAAAAAAAAAATATCATTGTATGCGATAGAATACAACACCTAAACTACAGGTGTTGTACACCTAAACCTTGATGTATGTTAAGTTTGCTTTTTTTGACAATTGTATGTATTTTAGGATTTAAATCTAATAAACTTGCTTTCATCTTCAACTGAACATCATTTCATGCACTTATTAAGATATTTCATCTCCCAGTTTTTTGTGGCAGAAAGGTTGATGCAAGGCTTTGTTCGCTTCCAGCCTGAGCTTCAGAGATTTGAAGTTTTATCACTTGCAGGTTTAGACAATCTTAGGGGGTCCCCTAAATTTATCTAACACATGCATGCTGCCATTCAAGTGTTTATTGTAAACCTTTACTAATTAATTGAAATTCAACCTTTTAAAATAATATTTTTGAAGTACTTTGAAGATTTCTTTTTGTTTTTGTTAAAAAGTGTGTGTTTCAGACACACTGTCCATATCCCCTACTACAGCACGCTGGAAACGACCTACGCAGTCTGTCATCTGCTGGTATTCAAAGACAGGTGTAAGCATGTCTTTTCCAAAGTGATTAATGACTGGTTTCTGTCCATCTGTTTATGCCTTGTCAAAGGAACTTGTTCTCTCTCCAAGCCATCTTCCTAGAAAGTGCATATTTTAGAGTTAAAAAAAAAACTCAGTTATGTGATGATTTTTTTTAAACTGCCTGGACATCCAAATTTTCTTCTTGCAGACACAGAAAGAATGACAGAGGTACTTTATAGCAAATCTGAATTTGAATCTAGTTCCTTCCTTTCCCCCTCACTGAGCCTCTCTTCAAGCCAAGACATGGGTGTGAGTAACTGGCATGAGCTGAGTTTGGCATGGGTCATCTTGTCCCAGTTTACAGTCTGTGCTTGTGTTGTCAGAATCATTACGATCTCTTCAAGCATGAGTCTGTGGGAACATAAGAAGAAAAGGGGGCTGGATGGAGAGGGAAGTCGGGGGGAGTTCAAGACACAACTGTCTATGTCTGTCCGTACTGCTGACATCAGTGTAGCCTTGATAAATCATAGATCACTTAATTTGAGCTATAAGACATATGGATTATGGTTATGTTACACAAGGTCAGTTAAAATTGATCCTTTACTCTCCTATGGGAGGTTATCAGAGGATGTTTTTGTCAGAGAGTAAGCACATCATAAATCATCTGTGTCACCCATCTCTGCTTTCAGCCTGAAGGCTACATGTCCAACTGTAGGTCAAGCTTCTTCTCAATTCCCTTGACAGCGAGTAGATGTTACAAGCAATCCAGAGATCCTTTCAGGATTGCCTGTAAGTTTTACTCAGCTTTTACAACAGCATATCACTACTGTAGATATGTCCTTGCTTTTCAGGTTGAACATTACACAGAATTTCTGTCTTTACAGAAATGTCTGCCTGTTACAATGAATCTGTAGTTCACCTATGTGTGGGCTAATCACTAAGTATTTTCCTACTTGTTCGGCACAGCAAGTACTGTGTACAGTGATCATTTTCACACTTACCAAGCAAGTGCACGGAGGTGGGCTTAACAGTTAAAGCCTCTCAGATGTCTCATAACCCAACCACTGCCAAGCTCCCTCCCAAAACATTTGAAGCTTGCTGACGTAGGCCAGCCATTTACATTTAGTCCCCCCCCAACTCACTCTATTCTTAATACCATATCACGAAGACAAGACCAGAGGGTTGACTTCATAATAGTTCTGATTGCTTAAATTGTCTTGTAGTGTTCAAAGATTTAAAATCTCTTGTGTTTGAGTGTTTCCCTGCTGAGTTGTACCTGGAATATTTTCTGGATTCCTTTTCTAGCTTTCTCTTCTTTTCTGTAGAACTGGCAGCGATTTTAGTGAAAGTATTTTTGTTTGTTTCACGGACTTTACCTAAACAGTTTTTGTATCAAGTTGGTGTCTTGAGGTAACTTTTGTATCACAAGAAACTATGAGTTCCTTAGTCATAAATGCAATGGGAGACTCCAGTAATGCAGGATTTGATATAATCCAAAACCGCATTGAATCCCTGAGTGGCAAGATGGACAAACTCATCAACCTTCAAGAAAAGGTCCTCAGTCGACTGGATGGGATGTCACAAGAAATTGATGATATTGAGCAGGATATGGAGCAAATCAAGGTGGACAAGGAGGAGATCCACCTCTCCCCAAGGGTGGTGAACCAGACCCAGGTGATGGGGCGGGAGGTGCGGCAGATCTGCCAGGAGATGAGCACCATCATGTCTGTAGTCAACCAGCGGTCCGAGCAGCAGGCCCAAAAGCTAGAAGGAATGGAGAAGCTGGTCCTTAGCATGCAACAGGTCATCAGCTTCATTGGTGAGACGGTGAAGTGTTCAAAGGTCATGGAGATGATGTTCAAAAGTCCAGCTACTCGGAAAACCTCCAGGAACAAAGACAGTAAAGGGAAGCAAGCAACCAAAAGGAAAGCATCCACAGAGACTGTTACAAAGAAGCCTGACAAGGTGGGAGAAGCTAGAAAATGCTAAGTTTAGAACATTACTATACATTGTCAAATTTTGGGTGACTTTGGTCTTAATCAAAATTTAATTTTGGCTTTTACAGAGTAGCTTCTGAAGTGAGATAAGAAGATTTTTATGCTTGTAGGGGTTCTACATGCCCATTTATTATTTTCATCTCATGTTTGTCAGCATTCCACATGCAAAGCAGAATGCTGTGAAAACTACCGAGATAAAGTTATAACTCGGTATTTTTTATTTATTTATTTTTTTGGCAGGACAGGTAAAAATGATCACAGCACCAAAACTGAACAACATTGTTTTTGCTCATTAATGAACTTTGGCTTTGTAGGGTTTTTTCTATATAATTAGCTGATTTAAAAGGTGACTTCTGGGTTTTGGCATGTACACACTTCCAAGATACATTTAAAGAGTAAAGCAATAAAGATAGTTTATGTCACAAGAAAATGTTGCTACTGCACAATAAACATGATACATATATAAGGTCCCCATTTAACTCACGTTTATGGCTGCTGGCTCCCTCCTTGCGCTTGATGCAACATGGCCTCCTTTGCAGGAGGCACAGGGGGGCACAACCTGGCAGCACCAGGGTAAAGCCAGCATGAAGCCTAGATCGAAATACAAGTGGCCTGGGTTTTTTTTTTATTGGAACAGTGGTATTTTTTTTACCCCCCGATCCCGTCTGCTTACCATGTGTCAACGTTTCATGATGAATCAAATTTCTCACCTTCTCTCTTTTGGTCTTCATTACTCTCACTCACTCAGATTTCTTTGTACATGTTGTGCTTGCACTACCAGTCTTAGCTCTCCGTAGTGCCCCAGTTAAAGCTCTGCTGGCAGTTTTACAGCATATCGCTACAAGTCAGTTATAAAATGGGTATAACAATACCCGATAGTCCCTGAATGGAAGAATCTGATGACTTGTACAATTATTGGTTGTACACTCCAGTCTTTATCAAAAGGTGGCAAGAAGAATGGCATGGTTAAAAAAATGAGCATCAGAAGACCAACATGTGGAAGAACATGCTCTGCTCAAATGAAACCAAACTAAAACATCTCCCACACATGCAAAATGCAATGTGTGGCAGAAAAGCAATGCTGATCTCACCCTGACCACACCATCACAATGATAAAACATGATAGTGGCTGCTTAGTGCTGTGGGGACAGGGAAGCTAATCAGAACTGTTAGGAGGATGACTGGAGCCACAAAAAACTTAAGACTGGGCTGGAGGTTCACCTTCCAGCAGTACAACAACCTAAGAGACACTGCCAGCCAGAGCTAGCATTTTAATGTGCTCAAAGTGCACAAAGTATCTAAATAAGATCTAAAAAAGAATCTGTGGCCAAACCTGAAAATCTGTTTACATAGCCAATCTGATTGAGGCCGAGTTATTTTGTAAATAATCAGCAAAAACATATATTTTTTAAAGGGATAAAGCTGCTAGAGATATACTCCAGAACACTTGCAGCAAAAAGAAGTTCTACAACATCGAAAGTGGTCTTCAGTATGATATTACAGAGGATGCACTTAAAAGTACTTTTCAGTGTTTCCTACGTATGTAATCTACTGCACTGCATTTCATGAAAGGTACTTAAAGTTCAGGAAGTTAAAAGGTATAAGCATTATACAATGTCTATTTAAAAAACAAAAATATCTTTTACGTAAAAACACTTTCCCATTGCACTGAAGTCACATCCAGAGCTGATCTGGGCCTTCCGTCTTTATTATCTGTAATTAAGCAGACTGTGATGACTCTGTTAAAGGGTCACTAAGTGCTATCTGGCAGCAGCCGGCACTCAGACGTGCACACTGCTATCACTTACATAGCTGAAGAGGTTATGGTTTTCTTTTAAGTTAGACAGATGAGCAAAGCAAAACCTGACCACATTGGCAGAAAGAAGTGTTAATGTATGGTGTAGGAGTAAAAAAAAAAAATCTTCCCAATGTTTTTTTTGCTGAACATTTATGACTGCCAAGTAATCTAAATTATTTGTGGGTCATGTTTCAATGAATTTCCGTTGTCGTCAGAGTGCTTGTCATCCTATCCCACCTCCAGAGGTGTGAAATATTTAACATTTATTTCATGTTACTTTGGCCTCTATATGCACTCCCTTGTTTTCCAATTACATTTCTTTACCCCACAACTGTCTCTAAGTGAACCCTAACACTAGCAACATATCCCCTCTCAGTTAACTTCATCGTTGAAAAACATATGTGGGACACCTCAAGTTCAAGATGAGTTTTTTTTCCATCTCAACCTGATATCAGAGTGTTTAGTATCATCGATTCAGCTGGGAGATTGCGATCGCTTGTAATATTTTCCACACAGGGTCAGCATCACATTCCACTGTTGAGTGCGACAGTGGCGACAAGTGATAAGCTATATTTTCACTGTCCTGCTGCTACCTATCCATCAGCCTTGAATAAGCAGAGGCATGCCATTATATAAGCCAGTATGTGCATGTTGATGTCCAGTAACTGTGGCCACAAGTCAGTTAGGTCTTTGCAATTTGTCATATGGTATTTAGTGAAAGTGTGACTTTATGTTTTTGTGAACGACAGCCCTTTATGTCAACTTTCATATTAACAAGTTTTTTGTTATTTACCTATACAGTTACTTGTATGTTACTTTTAGTCAGTGCTGTGAAAAAGTATGTTACAGATTTCTTTCTGCTTTCATGCGCATTGCTGTATTTTTTTGAGATAGTATCTCACTTGGATTCAAGTATTAACTTATATCTCACTTCCACTGAGCAGCAGGGTATGGCTTGGTGAAGATCGGTACGCTATAACCCCTTCTCCATTGTCAGGTCTCACTCTAATAGTTTCTAGCTAAGTTGGGTGTGTCTCCATTAGCAGTGTGTTCCTCACTATAGGTGCGAATCTGAGAAGAATGTGGACCTGAATGTGGAAACTTAGGTTATGAGAAAAGTAGTTGTAGTCACTGATGATAATGTCGGTTTACGCGTGTAACTTGCCAGGTCATTGCCTTCCTGGGCAATTCTGCTCGAAAAAAAATCTTGCACAGTCTGGGCTTTCTCCCTTTGACTCGGATTGTCTCCGGTAGATTCTTTTACTGGGCCAATCAGCCAACAGAAGGAGTAGTTGTGAACAACTATACCGATTTTCTGCGCTGTTTTATAATTGCAATCTGTCTGTAGTTTTAGCAATGGCAGTGGAGGAAGTGAACGAAGCAATTCATTCTGTCTTGGCCATGCTTCCATATATTGAAATGACAGTAACAGCCACTTCACTTGGATCAGCATTTCTCTCTCTGCAGTGGAGGATGGTTGATTACAATGCAGGCAATTTCTGATAAGCTTCTTAACATCAAACTGATGTATTACATACGGTATGTCACGGGCAGACTTTAGCAATTGGGTAAAATTGAAAACCTCAACACACTCCACACCTCCAGGAAGCAATCGTTTCTCAACAGCTGATAGTCCAGATCCTCGATAAGAAGCACAGTGTAAGAGAAGAGACTGGTTTTTACCAGGCTGATTTTTTTACCAGGCAAGCGCCTTTTCGGTTAAAGCTGCAGCCTGGTTGCACTCTTACTGGGCAGGCAGGGTTAAACCCTAAGTCTATAACATTATCATAGTACAACTCCATAATAGAGTATCACTTGCTTGTTGCAGTCTGTGACATTTTTATGTCCCCCAATCAACACACTGGTTGAGTAACGCCTATGGCTAACCATACCATACCATTGTCCTATGCACTTACAACTGAAGGGAGGCATATAGCAAGACACATATCTTCCAAAAAGTTCCACTTTTGTCCCATCAGTCCATGGAATATTTACCCAAATGTTTCAGAGATAACAGAAATACTTTTGTATTAGCAAATAAAAGCTCTCCTGTGGATAATATTTGTGCCCAGGATCTTCCTTATTGTTTGACGATTAACTGAGGTAGGTGAGCAATGCACTGCTTTAGATGTTGCTGTAGGTTTTTTGTGATCTCCTGGATGAGTGGTCCTGAGAGAGTTTCACTTTGGTTTGCTGGAATACCAAAGTCTTGCGGATGACTTTGTAGCTACTGTATATTTCATTTGGGACTTTTTGAGAATACTATGTTATGTTGTGAGCTGGGTTCTAATTACGTGACTTCTCTATTCTAGGTTTCTCTGGCTATTTTTGTCAGATATAAAAAATTACTTAATGATCTGAAACATTTATTGAGACATAAAGAAAAAAAAAAAGCTAATGAAATCTGTGAGGTCAAATACTTCTTTACAGCACTGCTGCTTCAGTTAAATGCCTGTTCTGTTTACGACAATATAAAAATAAAATAAATGCACCCCTTTTGTGTACACTGCTACAACCCTACCAAGCATTTCCATCTTGTCTTTTTACTAGAAAACTACCTCTAGCAAAGCCAGTAAATGGAAACAAGAGATAACTCCTGCATGTCAGCCAAGTTCTCTGCAGACCCATTACAAGATAAAGCTCCATGGACCAAAGCATTTCCTCGCATCACGTAAATGTGGAAGCTTTGTAGGTTTTTTGTGCTTACAAACTGTACTTATACTAGAACTTCTTTATCTTTTTATTGCTTGACTCTATATCCTTTTGCATTTATGATTACATAAAGGGTGGTACCTAGTTCTTAATGTTATGAGGCTCAGCACCAGTTTATCTGGATTTTATTGGTTTGATGTTTTAAAATATAATTTCTTCAAAAAATAATTTTTTTAAAAGTGAGAAGAACTTTTTAGGGCAGATTTCTGAACTTTTGTTTTGGACAGAAATACATCTGACAAGCAAAGAGAAATAATATAGTAGCAAACATAAACATTGATGTAGTGCAGATATTGTCCAGGCTACAGGATCTAATATAAAAATAAAAATATAAAAATATATTTTTATTTTTTTTTCAAAGGGGAAAGATCACAGGAGCAAAGATGGGGCAGAAAAACCATGTTTGGGCCAGAAGAGCCTGAAAGCTCAAAAGAAGATGAAGCCTCCAGATGCAACAGGTACTTAAAGAAATAGACTATAATTGTTTAATTCTCGCAGCAGTCAAATCCTAGCTCAGAAACCAATCTCAAAATCAGTGCAACCTTAATTAAAAATTATTTCTGACTTCCTTATTTACGGAAGAGGTATAAATAATATACTGTGAGTCAGAGACTTAATTCAAATTCTGTGTTTTTTCTCTTGTAGATAATATTTCGCTAAAGAAACAGGCTTTGCTTCTTGAAGAAGTGCAGAAATTAAACAAAGAGAACACAGAAAAAACTGGTCAGTTGTTTCTGCAGCTGGATCTGGAGTCTGGAGTGACCCCTAAAGACGAGCAACCAGAGGCCCCCGCTTGCCACCTGGTGGACTATGTGCATGAAGATTCCCAAGCTACTGTGGCTGAGGAACATGAGGCTACAGGTGTTATTGAGGAGCAAATAGAGGAAGAGGAAACTAAGGAAAAAGCAGTGCCAGTGGATGATGTAGTGCTAAAGAAAGCAGAAGAAGAAAAGCCTGAAGTTCCCGAAGAACAACAGAAAGAAAATATTTCTGCTTCTGAAGAACAAATAGGAGTCTCCGAGATGCCCTCTTCCGATGTAGATAAAAAAGAGGAGATTGCTACCAGGTATGATCGTATTTGCCTGTAGCTACTCCTGTGGCAATAAGTCAATCTACATTTCTGCACAGGGTCTTAGGTTTTGGTAAACTTCCTTCCTATAGAACAATTACCACTTAATAATTATCTTTCACATTTTTGGTGAAGTTGAGTAGCACAGAGGATCAAAGTATTATTACCTCCTACAAAGCAATTTGAGAACATTTTGTTTTCTCAAACAAAATAGTTGAATGCAAATATGAATCAATGATTAAAACAGATGTTTTCCTGCTCTGGTTTTGTTTGCAATTAACCTTAACCTGCCATAGATATCCAGTTTCATTATTTCATTGTTTTTCTTTCAAATTCATGCTACAGAGGCCATGCTTGGTTATTTTCAGGGTTTTTTTGTGCTTTTTTTTGACACATTTGCATCCAATTTTTATTATCTAAAGCTACGAAGTATATAATGTCGCAGAACCAAACAAACCTATAAAACCCATCAACTTCAACCTACAGCGATGACCACAAGGAAGCAACACCATGCACAGAGACTGAGCAGGACCAGATCACTGAGACAGAACAAGACAAGAAGGAGGAACGAGAAGAGGCGCAAAAAGAGGATGATGATGAGAGCTCTGAGCATGAAGACTGGGCTAGCTTCAAGGCAGATGGAATTCAAATCCAGTTCAACCTTAAAGAAAAGTTGGAGAAGGGAAAACTGGAGAATGCTGATGAAAAAACGATAGATGACGATCAAAGTGAGCGGTTCTTCATCGGTGAGTCACGATCCTCTTCTTTAATAGCAGGACAATGCCAGTGAAGGCCGGTGCTAATGAGACTGATGACTAGAACTTTCTCTTCATTATCCTGAAAGTTAGAACATATATTGTTTGTACAGCTTCGATAAATGAAACACATTGCACATTATCTATTTTGCTTACAGTGACTGTACTATTGGTGTAGACGTCTACTTACAATGCAAAACTGAGCTCTGAGGAAGTGGAAACAAGACTAAAGCAAGGGAGAATGGGTCACTATCATTTGATTTCAAAAATGTCAATAAACAAGATATAAGTAAAATTGAATCAACCACTTCAGATTTACACAAGTGATCAAGAAAGTTAGGTGGTCCTCAAGTGAAACTGAAAGCATAGCAACATGACCGAGATGTGAATCTTGCACTAAATAAAATAATAGAAAGAAACAAAAATGATCAGGAGCATTAATTTCTGACTCATAAATCATTCCTATCCTCTGGAATAAAGGTTTAATGCTATCTTAAAATAAACTTTTATAATGGTTAATAGTTTTACAACAGGAACAGAGTAATAATAAATCACAACCTAAAAAAGAGGAAAGCAAACTTCCAAAGACACATTTAGACATGCATCTCTAAAGGTTCTGGAAATAAATAATACAGTAGTAAGTGTCTGGGATTTACTATGCATCTATCTGAATGCAGTAGATTATGTAATATATATTTTTCTCTTTTATCCAGTAACCTGTAATATTTATCTTTTTAATCTGATTATATACTTTTTGGGTTAAAATTTAGGATGTTCTAATGCATTCTTCACTGAGAATCCCAGCACACTTCATCTGGATTCTACAGTTCAACAAATGGAAGTTCAGAGAAAAGCATAGTCTTGAACCTGAGACTTGAATTCAAGCTGCCTGCTTTCATAAACAATACACAGACAACAAGACATTTGTACATGATATGCCAGTGCAACAATGGTTGCATGCATACTTTAAAAAGTCAGCAGCAGCTGATTATTAGTGAGACATGTATGTTACGCCTTATTTATAACTTATAAAAAAAAATTATATCTTTTTGCTTGTCTCCCCGGCCTTTTTTAGATACCACTCCTCCTCCGGCAGCTCCTTTTAATCATCGCATTGTGTCTGCTAAGCCAAACCAGATCAGAAACTTTTATACAATCAACTGGCAAGAGGTCCTAGGCGGGTGAGTGCTGCTCCTCTTTTCTACTTACCAAAAATAAATGGGTTAAAATCTTGCATTAGTGCTGAACAAAAGCCATAAAAAGATCAATTCCAGATTTGGGGCCGATTGTGTAATTGTCCTCCTCTTCCTCCCCCCTTTCTCTTCCTCTCCACAATGGTTCATAACTCCAGAGTCATGGCAGTTATTTTTACATGAAGACTGACTGGTATGTGATACTGGATCCACAGCACCAGCTGGTAGCTAATCACTAGGTGTTAATCCGGGCCTTCAAAGAAGAGGCGCGGCCTGGCTCAGATTGAATAAAATAGCAGATTAACCGCAACACTTTCCAGAAGGAAAGATCAATTCTTGATTTCTCATGGGAAAGATGCACTCCACTGTCACTGTCCCATTATTAAGTGATTCTTTACTGCTGCAATGCATAATTTGCACGGCTAGAACAACTGGCTGTCTGTGCAGCAACAGGAAGCCAATTGTTCTTTCTCCCTCTTTTCCTACAGGGGCCGGTTCGGTCAGGTGCACAAATGTGTCGAAAACTCCTCAGGTCTCACTTTGGCAGCGAAGGTCATTAAAGCGCGAAGCCAGAAAGAAAAGGTACGACACCTGAGACACGTTGCCATGACGCTGAGCAAGTCTATTTTAACTTTCACCATGAGAACTAAGCCACGTGTGATATAAAGAAACCAGGGCGCCGTTACAGTTTTTAGTACTTACTAGAATGTTGTTAGGCCTCTCCTGGAACAGAGGCAAAGGGAATACTTCTCATCACAGTGAGAAAATAACTGACCTAGACCAGAAGATGGATAGTCTCCGATCGCAGAGAACAGCTGACACCTCTCATTTTATGTGTGTGTATCTGTTTGTGTCCTGCATCTGTGCGTCTTCCTGTCTGCCTCTGCATCTTTCTGTGCCTGTGCTTTTGGTAGGACGTGGTGAAGAATGAGATCCAGGTCATGAATAATCTGGACCATGCCAACCTGATCCAGCTCTATGCAGCTTACGAATCAAGGAATGACATCATCCTTGTTCTTGAATAGTATGACCCTTTTTTATATTTCCAGTACATGTATGTAATATGTATAAATTAAGAGTACATACCAACTCAATATTTAAATTCTTGATATAATTATTAATTTAATTTACTATTTATTTGTTTATTTTATTTTTTTTTAAAAGAAAAACGACAAAATTTTTTGTTGTATATGTAATTTGTTTTTGCATTTGTCTTTATCATCAGTGTTGGTGGAGGAGAACTCTTTGACAGGATTATTGATGAAAACTACACTTTGATGGAGTTGGATGCTGTGGTGTTCATCCGACAGATCTGCGATGGCCTTCAGCATATGCACAAAATGTCGATACTGCATCTAGATTTAAAGGTAACAAAGATAAACGCAAACAATATAGGCGAGGAAACTCTGCATAAACTTTGAGAAACAGATGTTGTTATGGAAAAGTTCTGCTACCTTATAATAGTAAAGATTGCACTTGATAGCATTGATAATGCTATCAAGTTTTTTGGCAAATATACACTGGGCCACTACATTTGAATCTATAAAATATGCACATCATTTATTTACTTTAATTAAGAAGATATTTAAAATCAAATGTCTAGCTCATGGCTCTTCAACCTGTGGCTCCAGAGTCAGATATGGCTTTTTGGCCCCCACTCTGTGGCATTTACAAACCCAAATAAGAAATGTCTTTATTCATAAAGGCAATAAAAAAGGGTGGTTTAAGCGGTTCTGTTTGTTTTTATGCAGTAAATCCATAGAATATCTACAAAGATCCTTAACTGTACAAAGCTTTGAAAAGTCATTTAATGTTTCTTAACTTTAAACTATGTAAATAATAATTTTATATAGACTACAGCAAAAGGCTCTCTCAGCTGGACTCATTCTACAAAATGCTAAGATTTTATTCCTTTCAAAATTTAGTTGATTAAGTTTGTTCTAAAATCTGAAAGTATAAACACACCTAAATGAATTTTTCTTAGATTTCAAAATAAAACATTTTACTTTGTCTTTTTTTATGTCAAAGCAAAAATGTTTTTTGCTGCTCTATATAAATTATATGTTGTAGAAATGGGGTCAGAAATGGCTCTTTAAACAAGCCATTTCAGACCAAGGAACTTTTAGCCAGTTCCTTGGTCTGGCTAAAAGTAATAACTTATAGAAAAAGGTCTTTAGCATACTGTAGTTTTATTTACTGGAAGTAATTTAAAGGTCTTTTATTTTATTTTCCTGATCTTTCAAGCCAGAAAACATTTTGTGCGTGAGCAGAGTGACCAACAAGATTAAGATAATTGATTTTGGCCTCGCTAGGATGTAAGTTTCTATTTCTGATTTACTAAATGTTTCATTGGCATTTTGAAAATGCAAAATGTCCCTGGATTGAAAAACAATCATGTCCTGTTTCAGATATAAACCACGGGAAAAATTAAAGGTGAATTTTGGAACTCCAGAGTTTCTAGCTCCTGAGGTCATCAACTATGACTTTGTGTCGTTCAACACAGACATGTGGAGCCTTGGCGTCATAACTTACATGCTGTAAGTAAAGATGAAAATTCATGCTCAGCTGTGCTCAAATCACCGGTAAATCTTCCTTCTCTTTAAATGCTAGCCTGAGCGGTTTGTGTCCCTTCCTTGGCGATGACGACAATCAGACTTTAAACAACATCTTGGCTTGTCAGTGGAACTTTGAGGAACAGGAGTTTGCAGATACTTCAGTGGAAGCAAAAGACTTTATCACTAGGCTCCTTGTTATAAATAAAACGTAAGCCCATTGTGTCTCTGTATGATCTGGAATTTTTAATATCTGGTGAGAATTTAAAATGTGAAAAGTATTTTTGTCTTACATTTGTCATCAGCTGGAGGATGGGAGCCTGTGAGGCATTAAGGCATCCATGGCTATCCGACTCTGTTCTTCATCATCGTCTTTTTACAAAGGTAGAGAAAAATGACTGAAAAACAACTGTGGATTATGAATTATCTTTAATTCTTCCAAATCTTGTGAGAGACTTGTGATTTAACTTTGCATGTATTTTTAAGATGGAGAGTGTCGGGTGATTACATCAAAATTAGATTACTTTTATTATTATCTTACAAATGGATTAGTAAAAAAGAAGAGTTTGTATTGCACTTTAATGCTGCTTAATATTTATAAAATATTTTTTACACGATTTTCTTATTGTTTTGACAGAAAAATATGTGCAGATCACGCAGATCATCATGCGTACCCCTGATTGATATATAAGGTAATGTTGAAAGTAATCCATCCATCTATCTATCCACAAGGGGGAAGCATTTCTTAAATTTTACTCTGACATTATCAGACCTCCGGAAACAAACCTTCTCCATGATTCTTTTTAGATCTGGACAAAAATGAGATGGCTCCTGATGTGGCAACTTGGACCAACCCTTTCTGTCAGTGAAATCTTCTAGACTTCTCTAAATCCAACTGAAGCACCTGAGATGTAGATTGATTTTCTGGTTACGTGTGACCAGAAAATCACACGTATGTTCTAAGATTGTGAAATGTACTCTCACCTGGTTTAGTTTATTCACATTACCAATTTGTAAAGCCACATATTATCCTTTTTTGTTTATTGTGGAAACACTCCTGTCATGCAGCTTTTGCAAAGTCCATAACGTCTATTCATTTCTAAAATGTTGTCAGGGATCTGCCATAGGGGTGTACTTTATGAATTTTACTAGTTTCTGTCCTTATTTTAGTATCTAAAAAATGGTGCTATAAGTATCTGATGAACCATTATGTATTATATACTTGAGGCTGATTTGCGTGCCATCTTTGCTTTCATTAGAAGTGCATGACTGGCTTAAGGGTTCACTTTCAAATACTACTTCCTTTGGTTTATATCTAGCCAAAATGTGGCAAAAATGTTTGGTGTGGCTTTCTTTTTTTTTTTGCAAAAGACTTAGACATGCTAAGGAAAGGTCTATTGCTGTTATTGCATAACAGTACACATCTATTTTTAACTCCTTTGTCAACTTAGAAACCCTAAAAAAATATGCCTGAGAAAAGTACATCTTTTGTTGCTATAGCATAATTTCACATGACAAATATTGGGAAAATCTGACCTGTAATCAAAGTACATTAATCTTGTGGATGTAACCAAACTGTTACTGTACAACTTACACTTGAATATATTGATATTTATACATTGATATATTTTTAGGTTGACCACAGTATAGAGGAGACTTTAAATAGTAATCCAAAACATCATGTTTCTGTGGTCTGGATGTGATGTGACAAAGTGAGGGATCTCTCTTGTTGCTACTCATCAAAATTAGAAAGAACAATACCATTGAAGTAAGACAGATGTATGTTGGTCATATTAAACATTTTAGAAAAATCTAGCCTTTTCTATGAATATAGTCATTCAATGGGAAAAAAATACATATAAAAGGATTTAAGCACAGCCACTAATGCAATATTCATTAATATTTACAACAATACAAAGAAATAAAAGGTGACTAAAGTATTTCTCAAAATTTTATCCTACCCTTTTCCAATCAAGTGATGGAGGACTTGATGGACATTTTAAATAAGGAATCCCTGACTTCATCTTTACCAAACAATATATGCAACAAGGAGGTGCTTTTTTTCTGAGCCACTATTCAAAATAGACAAGACAAGTGAGCATTCCATTTAAGTAAAGCCAATATGTGTTGATCTTCATAAATCAGGACATGACAAAAGAAAAACTCAAATAGTTTACAGTGAGACTATGATATAGCATTAAAAGATAGTTTTTACCTTGAGGCTTTCTTTTTACAAACCTTAAATATGCTGTGTGTAAAAGTAATATCTGTAAACTTACCTAAATCATAAATATTCCTTTTAGTCTGAAGATATGATTTTAGAATAATAGAATGTGGTCCTTCAATAAAAAATTTACTGACTGTAATGATGTTGATATTTGTATGTCCGCTGTCAGAATATGTAGTACCTGCACTTTATAATATTATTTATTTAAACGATAGTTCACCGATCTCGTTTGGTGGACAGATTGTATGGTCAAATCTCTTCATGTCTTCCATGTCTGATTTCTGAACAAACATGTAACTTTAGAAAACGTACTTCAGCAACACAGTTTATGTCTTACCATCTTAATTTACTAGTTTAGTTTTAATTGCATGACTAGCTTTGTGTTTTGCCCACTTTTAAAGTCTAAATGTGACCCACACAGTAATTTTGTGGTTTTTTTAAACTTTTATTTTTTTTTTTTTAACAGTTCTTTACTATCTGGCCAGCCTGCCTCTGGAGTCTTTTTGGTTGCACAGATGCTTTTGTAGATTTATGTTTGAAAACCCCCCAAAACATTTGAAATGCCTTCTGTGAAGGCTCACAAACTAAAAATAATCCACTACTCATTCATAGAACATTTATGTAGTTTTAGTTTACCTTGATGATGAATGTTTTAATGATTGTCAGAGCTCTATGTGCTTGTAAATTAAAGATGTCGTCACTGAGTGTTAACAAAGTCAGCATGTAATTGTGAAGTGTGCACAATCCCATTAAACAAACGATTTTAAACAGTTCGTTTTTCCTTCTTTTATTTTTTGAAGATAATATTGCCAGACAAAATACATTTTTTATCATGAGCTTAATCTATATTGCAGATTTGGACAATTTGTCACAATTCAAAATTGACCTGACTTTTAAAAACAATAAATGGCCTGTACTTGTATAACATTTTATCAAGTCCAGAGGACATCAAAACGCTTCACGCTACATTTTGTCATTCACACACACACATTCACATGTTGATGGTGGCCAACTACTTGATTGTAACTATAGCTGCCCGTGACCAATCTGACAAAAACTAGGCTGCTATGGAAAACTGGTTTAATTTACATATATTAGGACAATGCATATAATCCAATACATATTATAATCAGCATGAGTCTGATTAGAACTTTTTGACTTATATTCCATATTTGTCCAAAACCACTCAAGTTTTTTCATTAAATTATTAATAATCACTCTTATAACTTCTTGTTGATGTTTAGTCAAGCTTGAATTATACCTAAGGTTTCACGCGAAAAGGCCTACCTTGTTTTCTGTGGTCTTACTATGAAATAAACTTTATTTTTACTAGCTTGACCTGGAGATCATAGGGAGCTACATTCTCTTCATAGAAAAACAAATTCAGAAGGCGTTTCTCCTAACCCTAACCCTAAACCTTTTCAGCTGGGATAAATCTAGAGGTTACCAACTTTCCATGTTTGAAGTATTTGTGCTGCAAATAAGAACAGATTCCCTTTGATGGGAATCTGTTGAGTTCCTGCTTCTTGTTTGTTATTTTACATTGAAGATGTAAGAAATTAAGTGTTGTCAAAGAGTTTGTAGAAGTCTTATTGTACTTCAAATTTGTTTGGTGGCCTGACGCAAGTCGCTGAGATACAAACAGTCAAATTTAATGGCATGAATAAATATGACTATTAAAATAAAAATAAAAAAATCCTATGAAAGCTAAAATTTATTAAATACTGGCTTCACTCTGATACAAACAGATTCAAAACAACTACAGATAATTACAAGAATTTACTGAAATGATGTACTGTAAACCCTGACAAAGTTTATACTGATCTACTGACTCCTGCTGTTGTGTATGGGTACTGCAAACAAACAGTTATGACAAATTGTTAATATAACACTGGGAGCAGAAATTTCTTAATCTTTCCACAAACATTTCCAACATGTAACTGTTTGTTTAGACTAGGATTCATCTGTTTCACACGTCGTTTAATTTATCAGAAACCAAAGCTTTCATGTTTGGGATGGTTCAGAGAGAGTTCACATATTCCTGTTTAAACAAATAACGGCAAAGAGAATCTGACTCAGAACATGCTGATTGTGGAGCAAAACAGGTGATACTGATTTATCCAGAGGAATTTTCCCTCTCCTTTTGTTCCTGTTCTTTTCTTTCTCTTAAGCCCAAGGGTTCAAAGCTAAATGCCAGCTATTGCTCCTTCTTCAGGTCCAAGGCCCACTTTGGAATGGTGAGAAATCCAATTTAAGAGGAGAAAAGAAAAGATCTGCCCCTCCACCACTCTGCTTTGCCTGTAAGTCCCCTCCATCCAAATCTCTGGGGGAGATTACAAGGAGCCAAATCAAAACCAGATGGACTTATTGGACCAAAAGATAACAAATAGTGCTTGTGTTCCTGTCAGTTAGAGACCACCACAGCAAAAGACCTAGAAGTGAACAAAAATCTTGGTAATAAATCTCCATAATACAATAAATTTTGACAAGTATTAAAACATAGTGCGACTAGAGGAAATGTGGAGAAACAGCTAAAGCATTTTTGTGCAGTTGATTTTTGTCTGTGTCTTTCAACAACCGGTGCCTTTCTAGGTTTGGGAAATAAAGTTCTCAGTGTTAACCTGGATCTCCAGGTGGAAAACTCCAGAGTTTGTTAGATGATACACCTACCACCCACACATACTCAGAAAAAAAGTAAAGGGTGACCCCCAGAACTCCACACAACCTCCCACCAGACCCGCTAAGAAAGTGTCCTTTGTAACAGGAGTTTCCTGGATGTAATTAAAAAATATTGGGTCCAGCTCAAAAGGGGAGAGATGAGGCTCGGGGTTGAAAAAGGCTACACGAAGGGCGAGATTCCCTCTCTGTGCTCTTCGTTTCATGTGAGAGCCCCTGGAGCTGGCCTTGACGTTTGTCCAAACAAGCGGTGCACTCTCTCACAGGAGCTACGCAGAGAGGACCAGGCAGTTCTCAGGGCCCTGGGCAGGTGGTTCTGATTTGAGCCGGAGGAGGGTGGGGCGGTGTAGGGACCAGACCACGTTTATGTTCAGTTAATAGCACTACACGTGTCATCACATCCAGTGGTGGAAACACGCTGAGTGACTGATATGTTTTTTACACTGCCGAGGCCTGTCGCCAATAAAAACGTCCAATTATCCTCTCACAGTTTTCCCGAGAGAATTCACACCTGGCTATCACTGATATCAATATCAATAATCGTAGACAGTTTTAAGCTGCTGCTGCTCAGTTTGTGTGGCTGAATTTTCACAACAGGTATACGTGAAGAAAACAATGGTAAAATAGCCACCAAACACAGAGCAGTTAGTTGATTTAACCTTGTGAAACATTCAGATATAGTTTGCAGCATCTGGAGTGTAAAACATTGAACTCGGGTCACACTGTCACTTGCATAGATGTCAGCCGGCT
This sequence comes from Brachyrhaphis roseni, assembly GCA_903066815.1. NCBI lineage: Eukaryota > Metazoa > Chordata > Actinopteri > Cyprinodontiformes > Poeciliidae > Brachyrhaphis > Brachyrhaphis roseni. The sequence goes on from CAEFZY010058116.1 coordinate 109,745, forward strand.
TTTTACTTGGATTTTAGTTAGGTTATTATTTAATGGCAATGGATTTAGGCTATGAATTGTTTTCCTTTAAAAATGGGATTTAGCTTTTTAGAAAATAAGTTTATAAGAAATGACTTGGAACAATGATAGTGGCATTTCAAAGGTAACACAATTTCCACATAGATGAATATTTAACCCTTAAGGAAATTCCCCAAAATAGAGAAAAGAGATTTAAAATACACTTGAAAACAAAGTTAAAGCTGGTTTATCAATATATGTTCATATGCACTACCTATTTCTATACTTTCAAATTTTGAACACTAATACTCGAACATATATGTTTTATTGAACACATGATTACGGTAGGTTTCTGTGAGACAAAATATTTGTCTTAGTTAAATGGCCAAAAAGAGTTTTGTATTTCAGGTTTTTGAGACAAAGTCCCTGACAAATGATCAGGATTAGTACAGTTTCATGCAGCCAATATAGAGTTTGTACTTTTACCCAATAATAGTGAAGCTTCATTTCCAAAATGAAAATAGCTCTCACCCATCTGCAGATTAATTTCCAGACAAGGGGAGAAATCACAGCGACTTGCTGTAGCCAATGTTTTCATTCAGTGGTTTCCACTCTGATCAAATGGCTACGCTTGAAGCCTTTAATGATCTCAGAGGTTCCCCACTGCTGGGTCATCTGCTTGGCTCCATATCACCTCCGGGTTGGGCCCTATTACTGGACAGGCGGTCCTACAGTGGGGCCATTTCCATTGCATTTGTGTTTATCCATCCCTCTGGCTCATTCTTCGGCCTGCATGGGGTCTCTGTTCATTCTGCCAGCCCTGCTGAGAGACCTCTGTTGTATGAAGAGGAGCGATGCTTCGACTCTTTGTGTATGTATGTGATTCACTCTTTTATGCAATAACTCATACTGGGGAATCTTTGCTGAAGGTACTAAATGGAGCCAAGAGTCTTGTTCAAACAAAATAAATGTGTGCGTTCTGGGAATGCGAAGCGCACGTGTCTGAATGATTGTAAGAGCATGCTGCTTGTGTACTTATCTGTTTAAATTTCTGCAGTCAGACAAATGAGCTCCCTCTTGACCTTGTATCCATGCAAACATCTACTTATTCTGCTTCTGTCACGCTTCATTGGCTCACCTTTGTCTTGCCTCGCCTTGCCTACTGTGTTGAACACAGAATCTGCACACAATACACACACATATATTATACAACATTCAAGCTGATATGAAAACTCATACATTCATATCCTACATCTCTCAATTATGTTCTCCCATCCCACCCACGGAGTTTGTCCTCCCTCCCAGTGCACTGTGATCGATGGGCCAAGCTGCCGTTGCCCTGCCATGGGGACTGCACTGAGGGGGATAAAAGACCCTTGGTCTGGTCTCCGCCTGACTCCCAAAAACAGCAAGTCTGGCCAACAAAAACACAGAAAAAGGCAACAAAATGGCAACCTGTAAGGCTGCTGCTTTTGTAGTGTGAGATGTTTCCCACGGTGGAGTTTGAAACAGGAGATGAAAGACATAAATCGGAAAATTAAGAGATGAGGGCAAGACAGAGAGGTGAGGTGAAAGATGTAATGATTTGATGGATGTATTTTGTTGAAATGTTGAATAAAAGCAAATGAGAATTAATTTTTATTAATAATAGTTATGAAAGAATTATTAATAACAATCATTGAACTAGGATATAAATGCCTTTGTATCATTCTCAAGCTACTTTATTTAAGAGGAAAACATAGATTTATAAGTTGCTTTCTGAGATAACTGATACCTGACCAAAACTAAAAATTCTTCAGTGGTTTGCCTTTGGCTTTGGCAATTCTGAGCCTGTCTTCGTTTAAGGCCAGTCTGCTTTTAGAATGGAGAAACAGGAAAAGAGTCACAGAGCTGTGGTTCATTCTTCAGGCCATATTCACTTGACCACACAAAGAGTCCATTTTCAGGCAGAAATTTTATGTGTTGTGTGGCAGACGGTGCAAGCAGAAGAAAAAAAAAAAGATTTACTGTGCCTGTGTCTATTCAGGGGAGCTTTGGATGATGATTCGCACTCTTGTTGACATGCTTTTAAAGAATTGTTTTTGAATGAGAGTTATGATAAATAAGTTAATTAAATTAGGATTTTTTTTTTCAGTTACAAGAAGACTTGCAGTGCCTTGTAAAAAATTCCTTTCCTTGAACTTTTTCTCAATTTTACAACAAACTTCTACATATTTTACTGGGATTGGACTTGATAGATCAACGCAAAGATTGCTGTATAACCTGGCCAGATGAGCAGTGGTTTAATAATAAAACCAAATAAAAAAACTGGAACCCAATGACAATTTTTTATTTACTTAACCTAAAAACAAAAGTAAAAGTTGTAGTAAAGGATGCAATTTTGGAAAATGTAATTTGTTTTAGCTGAAGCAACATAATTTGTTGGAGAACTAATAAATATGAAAGCTTTAAGTGAGTTTAGTTAAAAAAAATGTATGCAGTCAAAGTTAATTCAGCTAATATATCACTTTCTGCCTGATGTGATTACAATTAGTTATATTAATGAAGATGTGGCTAGTTTAATACAGGCCTGTAAAAATAGATCACCTTTCCCTCTTTGCTTTTCATTGACACAATTCAACAACATGTAGCATAGAAACAAAAAACTATTAAGGCAAATATAGTTTTCTTTGAGTGTCTTTAGCATGCAATAAAAGTGTAATATTGACCTCTTATGGATTTTTTTCAAAAATGTTTTTTTTTCTTGTTGACAATATGATGAGTTAACCTCATGGGACAATAAAGGATTTTTCTATTTCTATATTTATATCTATTTTTATTTCTACCATACAAGCAATTACAAAAGAAAAACATCAGCAGCAACAATAATTAAAGCAAACTAAAAGATCGTTGCAGTTAAGTCCCCTGACTTGTGCTAGTGTAATGGAGAAATATGTATGTGGGCAGGGGTTCGTGTGGTTGCTGCACCACCGCGTTAGCACTTGAAGAACCTAACAATGGCCCATACACATCCTGTGCCTGTCAAGCTCTTAAAGACTGCACACAAACACTTTAAAGTTAGAGCCACAATTCCACCCTTTTTGCCCTTACTGTTCCAGGTTTTGTTTCAGCTAAAATAATCCTTTTTGTTGAGACTTGAAAGCAATACTCTCCTATGTTTCAACTGAAAAGACCATTTTTAGATTCTTGTTTTTTTACTTTGTGTTTCCTTCTTTTGGTGGGGGAAATCTTAAACCAATATACACTTTGATCCTATTCCTTGGAGGGTAAACAAAGGAGATTTTAGATTATAAATTAACCAAAGATTGATGTTATGCTGAACAATTAAATACAAACAAGTAAATTAAAGGGATAATTCAGAAATTTTTAAGTGATGATCTACTAAAAGCTCATGAGTAGGGGATATGTTACTTGCTGAGATACCTTTCTTAGAGTCTTCATTTGATACAAATCCAGGTGGCTGAAAGAAACCTTGAGTCAATATGGATTTCAATTGTCTTAAAACAATACAATTTTGAAAAATGACAGAATACTATGAGCAAATGTGACTTTATAAAACCTCAAAACCATTGTCATGTTTGCATTGGGCTGGGTAGGTACTTACACAGAAGGCAAGCATTACACAGTGAATGGGGGTGGGGGAATTGTGCCACCAATGATTTTTCTGTTGGAGTCAGGCCATGATACTGGGACATCATCAGTATCATCTTCCAGTATCATGGAAACATGATACTGGAAGATGTTTCTGGTTCCAGAAAACAAGATCTAAAGATCTAAACAAGATCTAAACTTAAGGATCTGTCACTTTTACTGAAAATGTTTTGCGACCTACATTCTTAGTCTGTGTTTCATCCAGGAAAGTACTATCGCACCACCCATAGCTTTATTTCTTTTGTATTTCTTTTGGCTTCTAAATAACTTCCATATGCAAATGTGATGACAGTTGAAACATTAATTATATAGTTGTACAAAACTCACACAATCAAAATTGAATCATTAAAAAAATGCAAACAAATATAGAGCATAGTATAATTTATGCATCAAAGAACCAAGCCAAACATTTGTAAAAAGTCCAGTTTAGACTTCCTTTTAACATTACTCAACTAATATGGATTTATTACTTGCTCCTACTGAATACACAAATTCAGTTGTCTACAATAGGTTAAAGAATATCACTTAAAAATCCTTAATGAACCCTTTTAAGTCTAAGCTGTATACTTTGCCTTTTTCCTAATGTCTCAGTGAGCAATCTTTCTCACAGTCAGAAAGGGAGAGCTGGAGGCCACCTCAGCACAATTCTGCATTGGGAAAACACCCTGCTGACTGCCTTAAACAGGATCTCACTTTTGCAAAACTCAGGAGAAAATTAGTAAAGCAGTTTTTTCCCCTTGTGGCTAAAACATACATACCTGTATTCCATGCCTTGTTTTCCAGGAATTCAATTTTCTCATAGTCAGTCTGACTCCTTAAAAGAGCAACAAGGCCAAAACATCTCCCTCAGCTCTCCACAATGGCAGCTTTTTTGGAAGGAAAACAAGCTCCTGCCAATGTTCTTTTTAAGAAAACCCTCAGAGCACAAACGGCCTGTGCTGCTTGGCCTGTGCTGTTTGCTTTAATGGGTCACAGACAGACTAACCCGAGCAGAAATCATTTTATTGCCCAAATTTGGACCAGGGCTTTTTTTGCACATTTGAAAAAAAAAAAAAAAAAGTACTGTTATTGGGTTCAACAATGTAAAGGAGGACCACCCATGCAAAATGAATGCCGTGATGGCGCTCGCCGTGCTTGCTTTTGTGGTGCAAACTGACCACATCGTTGCTGACAGGGAAAAGAAGGAACAGTAGTCCCCGACCAGTAGAGGGCGACCCATGCTCTGAAAAGACTCCAGGGAAATTTCTAGGCCAACGTGAAATCTCCCTCCAGCTTTCTCAGAGTGTCAAAAATAACATCTCCCATTACTTTCTTGGGTATAAGGGAAATTTAAGAAGGATGGTATGAAAACCTCCTGCCAACAAGAGCTAAGACTAAATGTAACAGTAGAATCTGCTAGAAGATTTTCTCTACTCAATGCCTGTGTGACTGGAGGGAGAAACATCTTCTTTAAATTTCTCCAACATCCCTGTAAAATCCCATTTATTTCTCAGAATGGTTTGATGGATTTGAGATGGTTATCAGTCACCATAAAGCTTTAAGTCTCAAATATCAGAGCAGAAAAACCATAAGAGGTCAATTCTCCCCAAAGTGGAGAAACATATACTTTATGCCAAGCAATGTATATTCAAATATGTATTAAGAAAACACACCACAAAGCCACCAACAGCACCATTCCCCCACCCAGCGCAGCACCTTTCTCTATTGTTCCCATGGCAAGAGCCTTCAGTGACCAATCCAGGGTTGCCACCAGGACCTTGGTGGTCTGGAGAGTCTCTAGGTGGTATGGCCGCAGGCCTGCAGAGAGTAAACAGGACACAGGGAGATGGAGGGATGGAGGAAAGGGGATCGAGGGATGAGAATGTGGAGTCAGCAGACTCTCCGACCTGCCTAGGGAAAGAGGAAAGCCGTTAAAGCTTGCAGATTCAGAGCTCATGCAAACAATGGACTGCCCAGAAACATAGCTTAGTGAGTAAGGCATTTGGCCAGACAGAAAAGTTACTCAAATGTCTTCTGAATTAATACCGCTGAATCCACAAACCTGTGGTTTTTGTTCATATGTTGCACAAAATGTGCTTACTTTTTATTAACTTATCCCCAAACTTTCCTTCAAGAACCAACATAATAATAATAATAATAATAATAATAATAATAATAATAATAATAATAATAATAATAATAATAATAATAATAATAATAAATATACAAATCCTGTAGAATGATGTTTCAAAGAATCTGAGATTTGCTTACTAATAGTTCCTCCTCTTTGTCTCGATTAAACATTTAGTATTAGAATTTTTTGCATATGCATTAGAGGTAAAAGTTTTGTTCAGAAACGTTAAAAAATTCCAAATATGATTCCGTTAAAGAAAAAAAAATCTTTACGTCTCTTTCTGAAATAGCTAATAGGAACAGTGCTAACCACATCAGCAGCTTTTAGGAGCATTGTTATTGTGAAAATAACGTTACTATTTTTAAGATAAGCAACACACATAATGAGTGTCTTTTTGATTACACGATATAGGAATTCCATTTGTTATGAATTTGGAAGTTATATATATAACTTCCAATTGGAAGTTGGAAATTGATTTGCAAATAAGTGTGGAACTCTTCAGAGTGAAAATCTTAGGGGACTGTGAAATGAGCAGCAAATATCCACATGTTATACATAGCACCTGTTTCCAATAATATTAACCCTGTGGGTGATGACAGGTTGAGAAGTGATTTACCTGAGTAGGCTTTTATTACAAATCTTTCCTTCACTGTTCCCTCTGCTACTTAAGGAATCAGACAGGCCTTTCTGTGGGGAACAGAGACCCCTCTGCTAAAGAGCTTCCAACCAACACTCATGATAAAGATTAATGAGGTGAAGTAACATGAAGAATTTGTAACTGACTCACAGAAATGTGTTTTGTTTATAGGAAAAATAATCTGAAAGCTTCCAAACAAATCACTCATTAGAGCAACTGCTCAAATAAAGTAAAAACCAATATGAGCAAATAAAATCAGCAGTCAAAACAAATGAAAAAATAAACTGCAGCTACAGCTAACCACAACAGCAAACTGTGTATTTAGTAGAGTTGTCCTATGAGAAGCAATTCTTTCCACCAATTACTTTTTCATTATTTTCGTTCAGAATCCACATCCAGTGTAGCATACTTAGTCCTTGTTTTCCTAGATTCAGAACCAGTCATGTGGGTTTTGTCTCTATTTAATGTGCCAAAACAGAAAGCAAAGATCATTAGGAAATATATGTATCTAATAGATGTACTCCCTTCTCACATTTTGACAGCAACAGTAGTTCTGGTAGACTAATGGCATGCTTCCTGTGGAGGGGTAGGGGGGAGGTGCTGGGAGGGGGAAGGATTCACCACTGCAAGGGAAATCACAATCCTAACAAACTGCTGGAAATAAGGAAGGCAGACATAAACTATTGCACTAAACTATTGAAGTTAAAGAGTAATGATGTAAGTAAGTAATTTTATGTAGCGCCTCAAAACATGCCAAAAAAAATAAATTCCAAGGTACTTCAAAGGGAAAAAAGGAAGAGAAAGGATTTAGAGATGACACATAAATTTGCAAGACAAACAACAGAACCCTGTGGAACTCCGTGTTCAACAAAAGTGAACAAAAATAAAATTCTGCTTAATGAGGATTATTGAATCAATATTTTTTTTTTACTCCATTACAATACACTTAAAACACTTCATTTCATATTATAGGTAAACTAGATGAAAATATACACAATATACATTTCATAACATTTCATAATATTTGATATTCCTGTTGTATATTGCTGGGAAATGTAATAAAACCCACATTGTTGGCCTTACTTCCTGTAAAGCTGGTAGAAATTATTTTAAATATAACACAATGTTTCTGAATTCACTCTGAAGCAACAGGTGAGAAACAGCAAGAAATACAAAAAAATACTATGATTAGATTGAAATTATCTTCACAATGCAGCAAGGATAAAAAAAATCTTATATCTTAGAATAAATTTTTACCACCTTAGTTGTATATAGCTATGGTATAATAAGTGGGGTTGTGTTCTAAATACACACAATTTTGCAACACAATTGTGATTCTTTTTAGGATGTTTGCATCCAGTTAGGCGATTAGGTTTTAAACCACTCTGTAGTTGCTCTAAAAACTCCACTTAATTAATCATTTCAAGTAATTATTTGATACAAAAGCTAATTCAAAATATGCAAGATGTAATTGGTAAAGTTTGTTGAATCTGGGTGTCTTGCGATATTTAATAGTATCATGCAGCATTTTTGGGAGGCAAAGAGAAGACATAGAAGGAAAACAGCTGTGTTTCATAAAAGTCAGACCAGAATTTAAAGCATGCATGAATTACCTTTCTCTGGTTCTCTCTCTCCCCCTCTCTCTCTCTGTGTGTGTAGGTCATTTGCGTGCTGAAGCACAAAGCATGAAATGGCTCTAGATTGGCTGTGTTTTCCCTCAGAGGAGCGCTCTTTTGAGATCATATCCTAATCCCGTGGAGAGGCCATCCACTGGGTCGCTGCTTATTCAATTAGTCTGAAGCCAAGGCTGTAAACACAGTAGGGCGAGAAAGAGTGTGAGAAAATGTACACAGAAAGGGTGGTGGTCCACATGTCTGTGTATGTTGGAGGTGATGCGGTGGGGCAGTTGTGAAAGCTTCATCCCATCTTCATCTCCTCTGGTCGACTGATTATGTTTCTTTTATCGTGTTGGAAGGAAGAAGTGGGAATCAGAGTACAAAAGCATAAAAGTAGCTGGAAAATATTTGATGATATTAAACTGTTGCTAAGTGCAGATTAGTTGTTCTGCCAGAGGGTGGCGCCTACATACATCTCATGCGTAGATGTAATTAACTTTCTGGAACTTGCTAAGAGACGCAGGAGTCTGTGCCTAAAGCCCTGATTATAATAACCAGGAGCTGAAAGTTTTTGGAAGATCTGTAATCTATATGACCTTCATCAAATTTATCAGAGGTGGGGTTATGCTTCTTCAGGGGGGAACCTGAGGAAGCAGGCCTATGGGGGAAGTTACACTTTAGGAATGAGAATAGCCAAACGTTTTACTGAACCGACATGTGTAATTAAATTTAAATCAAAATCTTTTGAAACTATTTGTAAGAAATCCAATATTGTAATAATAATAATAGTAATAATAATAATAATAATAATAATAATAATAATAATAATGTTTTTCATCATGTTTACACGTTTGCTTCGTTTATTGTCCTAAACGAATAGCGTACATTCTTTGAGTTTGTTGTAAGGACAGTTTGTAAAGTCACAGTAAAATGTGATAATGCAGCATTTTAAAAAGATAAACATAAAAGACAGTTTTTAATCCTACACATAGTTTTTCTATCGTTAGTTATAACGTCCCATTACATGACCTTTCGATGGTATCTGACAGATTCCATCAGTTATTGCATCTCCTCATCACCTGAAAACACTCCTGCAAGCACAATCTGCTTTTTAAAACATGGCTTCTTGAATGGCATCTGTGGAAAAAGAGGGATATTTAGGTGTTACAGTGAACTGATAGACAGTGACATGTAGACTAAACAAGGTGGAGATGATGACAAGCTCTTTGGAAACCAAGCATGGAAAACCAACATTGCTGTCAATCTAGAGGTTTACTGACTGTGACATTAGTTGCCATGGGCACCTCCAAGTGAAATTAAAACTTTTTTTGACCGCCAGTTTTCATGTAAAGAAATGCTATGCATGATGATGTTCCACCTTGTACAAACTTCAGATTTTGCCACCAGAAAGAGAAAAATAATTTATTTGCAAGTCGCTGCTAAACACAGCACAAGAACATGCTAAGATGTCGTGGAAATGTTGGAGGTGTAACACAGTTGTGGTGTGAGAGAGGCTTAGAGATTCTTTATTATATATCACTATATATGTATTTAATGCATCACTAAAGAGAAAGTTACTGTGGAAGAATGGTGTGAATATTTTATTTCACTATTTAAAAATTCTTTATACACTATCATTGTAGGAAAGAATTGTTAATATCAAAGTAGATTATTAGTTGATGTGCTTGCACATTTCTGCCCACATCACAGTAACAATGCTGGTTGAGGCATAGCAGGAATTCTGTTTGCAGCACCAGTAATTTGTTTTTAAAATGTCAGGCTTTGTCGCAAGAAATCATTCACCACTGTAGAATTGGACAGATTGTTCTCTAAGCTACTGCTCTCAGGCAACAGTTCTCCTGACTTTCTTCTCTTTAATTGGGTACACTGCAAAACCATAAAATCCTACCAAGTATTTTTGACCTTGTTTCTAGTGCAAATATGCTTGAAATAAGACAAAATAAACATGAAAGTCTCTTTTAAGCAAGACATGGGAGCTTGTTTTAGGTAAATAATTCCTCAATTCTGATGAAAAAGCACTTTTTACTTTTTTTTTCAACCAATATTAAGTAATTATTTAAATAAAACAGCCTCCTATATCACACTGAAAATTTACTTGTAAGTCAGTTTCGTCTTATTTAAAGTCTACTAAGATATTTATACAAGAAACCAAACCAGAAATATTTGGTAAGATTTTGTATTTTTGCACTGCACATGTCCATATAAATCTGTACTCTACACTTAAATTCAACGAGGAGACGTTACTATAACTACATTTGTCTTTTGTGCACAATGTGTTATATGTTGCTGCCGATTCCAAATACATTTTGGCAACTTTCGGCTTCAATCTGGCCGACCTTGTGCCTACCCTGTTCTGTTCTTGATTTTTTTGCATATTTCGAACATGGAAATAGTTATATGCATTATGCTGCAGCCTGAACATAACTGTGGAAATGTAAATAACAGTATATGCGGTTTAAAATTGTGTGGTTCCTTTTACCTGTCTTGAGTGTTGGCCTCACTAGACATCATCGAAATAGGCACATTTTTTTGAATCAGCTGAATAAAACAAGAAAACCACAATCAGACGAGGTACAAATGAGTGTGGCACAACATAGACATTTGAAAGCTCTCCTTGCTGTGGTAGGGGGCAAGCTGCTGCCAAAAGTATTTCAGCAAGCCAGGGTCTGTCAGACCAAGCAGTCCAGAGTGCATAGCTTACCGGAAACCAGTGCAGTTTGATTGAGTTCCTGTTATTGACTGCTTTTTTTGTGGAGTGCAGACCTCTGCCAGGTTATTTTTTTCCCCTTCTGCCAGCTGTCAGAAGACAAACTGTACAGAACTACACGCCCAAGCCAGTCAGGGGCCCCCTTTAAAGTTTGGAAATGTTTCTTTCAATTGCAAGCACATAATGTTCCACAAGCTTTTGATTTTGGCTTTTCTTTGTAATAAATACGGTTGTGAGGAAGAACATCTGTCAGTGCTTTATCTTAGTGTTACTTCCGTGTGTTCCATGGCAATAAGGTCGAGGTGTCCCCGAGACAGTAAATCAGCCCAGGCATTGGAATTCTCCTGTTCAGATTAGGGCTAAATAAGAAGAGATGGAAGGAGTACAAGTTATGCGGTGAGAGGTAATGCATTGTTTGGCCAAGATCCCAGGCCACATTGAGGCTGCTGCTGGCTAGAAAGCATGAAAGATGTGTTTGTTGTACAATAAGTCGTAGCACCATTGCCATCTGGGTATAGACCTTCGGTCAGCACTGCACAGACATATGTGCTTCCCTGTGCCAGAAATAATAATAATAAAACAAAGGGGCTTATTCATTCTTACTTTTCCAAGATGCATTTACTGCTGTAGAGATATTAAAGATTCAGTGAGGATTAGCAAGGTCGCTTTTTCTTTTTAATGTCAAAGCGTAAGGGCTTTGACATTAAAATCCACTGAAAATAGCACCCAGTGGAAATAAGTGAATCATGCAGACTGTTTAACAGGTACTTAAGAAGAGCAGTGAGTAAATTTCTTCCTGTTGTGTCAAAAATGAAAGTGGAAATAACGCTCCTTATCTCATATATGTTAAATTAGAGGAGAAAACGTGGAAAAAAATTGAGTAATTGTATTTTTTTCCACGTTTTCTACATTATAATTTGTTCGACTCAATGTTTTCATTTTGCAATCAAAAACTGATATAATGTCCATCTCTGCATTATGTCTAGACAACCACATCTTTCAAGCGGCGCTTTTTCCACGCTATCCCTCTCCACCCACATCCTATTCCGGCTTCTCTCTGTAGTAAGCCAGGAAAAAATACAATAGAAGAGAGCATCAAACTGCCAAAACATTTGATGGAAAAAATAAAGAATTTAATTTGTTTTCCAAATGAAAGTCCAGTTCTTGATGTTTGCTGTTTATATTCCCACTTAAGAGTTTAATATATGAGTGTAGAATGCCACTTATTTGAAATATACTGAGCATCGGCAACATCTTCTTCTAGTCAGTTATCCTGCTGTTCAGCTTTGGGAAAGTCATAAATCATTTAAGCTTATGTGATTTCGCTTTGAATAATTGACAATTTTTAACAATGCATTCCACTAAGAAATAAAACTGCAGTTTTTCCTGGTTTATTTTAATGGTGTGTGAATAGATTTTACAGCAGAAGTTGCTGGAGGAATAAAATGACATAGGATTTCTCTTCAAAGTAACATTTGTCTAGTTGTTATGGTTCAATTTATCATTTGGCCAATTTGTATCCCCAAGTTGTCATTTTGTCCATTTATGTTCAGAATATTGTATATAAGATTATTTTTCTTTGTAGTATCTCAAAATTTCTTGGAACAATTCCTCCTAAAAATACTGAAATCTCACTAATTAAATTAATAAAGTTTCTAATTAAGAAAGATTTGAAAATAGCATCAATTTAAATGGAGACAAGAGTTTATGTGCTCTTCTGTAGCTAAGAGTGCATAACATTGTTTAGCTTCTGTGCTTCTGTCTTTGCCAACTGGTTGATGCCAATAGCTACATAGAAGATTTGAATATGCTGGATACTCTTGCTTGTGTAACTCTACACCACATAACTTTTACATCAAATGACATTACGGGTAAAACAGCTACGGTGCTGGAATTCATGAAAACGATTTTCGCTGATTCCACATCAAGGTACAAATAAACCACCTGTCAGCAAACAGGGCTATCCATTAGGAGCAACCCAATGGTGCTGATTGCTTTTGGCCCTGACCCCAGCTGTTTGTTTATTCAGGGCATGGTTGCCAGCGGGGGGCTAGAGGGTGGAGAGGAATAAGCTAAATTCCTCAGAGTGGAGATGTGGTGAAGGGTGCAACCATCCTCTATGCCCTCCACCTAAAACTCACACAAACACCCCGTCAGTTTCTGTGCGATGGGCTGAAGCCAGGCTCCTGACACACTGCCGACCCACCGCCTGCCTGTAGTGCTTGAGAGGGGGGATGTGTTGATTCAGCTGGGGGAGGCTGAGGTGCAGAGAAGTCAAGTGACTTGACCGAGGTCATAGCACCTCTCCCAGCAACACACAAACACACGTAATTTCATGCGCACAGACTCATAATTCTCCGTTACACTCAGATGCACACATTGTCAGCTCTGGTGGGACTCACGGAAAAATTCACCAGCTTTCCTTCTTCAGCTTTGCCTGGGAATTTGTTTATGAAACACCCCTCAGAATGCCAGTTCTTCCTTCCTCTCGTGAATTATATCATGCTTTCAACATGGACACACTTTTAAGTCCAACTTAGGTCTCACCTTTTCTTGTTATGGTAGCTGACCTAATTATTTTCCAGAGCCAAGAACAGCTAGGGAAGGTGCATCAAAAGTGAAGTCAATATCCGTCTTGCTGCTGAGACTTCTCAATGTTTTCCTTCAGTACTTTCCCTGTGGGAGATGGATTGTACAGTGAGTCATGAGCTTATCTTCTACACACCATGCATTTTGCTGCTGTCACACAAATTAACCTTCAAATATCTAATGAACTTTTAAATGTTTTAACATAGGTTGACAGGAAGAAATCAGTGTGCTAAACTCGATCGCTTCTTCTTCATGCCGCAGCAGAGGTCTCATATTCTAAGCATTTCAGGCAGCCAACCAGAGCCCCTCTGGATGAACCTGACTGTGTCTCCATCTTCTGTCTCTGTGAGGTTGTGTTGGACTGACTACATGCAACTTTTCTTTGTTTCCATCCCATGAGTCAGCCTGGCAAAGCCCAGCTGTTTTTAATACAAACTCTGAGCAGTTCCTAAAGAAGATTGATGAGGCTTTTTACATGCGTCCAGACAAATGGCAACAAGGAATATTCTCAGCTGTGCCAGACAGCGCACGCACTCCACTGACAGGGGTAATGTTTGAGTTAATCATTAGGTGGATAAAAGAGGTGGTATGTAAACACGTGTATGATGTGAAAATGTTTTAGAAGTGGCCTGTTTTGTTCTCAATATCAAAAATAGCATATGTTTTACTCATAACAAAATACTCATTTTAAATCTTAGACTGAAAATGTGGCAAGAAAATAAATCAGTAAATTAATTATATTTGTATACACTCACTACAGCAATGAAATTACAAGAATGTGTCACATTAAAAACATGTCTGAATCGGTACAAGTTCTCTCCTGGATTTGAGGTAATTCATAATTTCCACACTATTGAGTACACCAGAATATAAGCTGTATCCACTAACTCTAAAAAGAAGAAGAAGAAAAAATTACGTATAGGTTTTACTTGCCTAGAAACTGTAGGTGTCTATTTTGCTTGTTTTACCTGTGAAGCACACTGGTCACTTTATAATGAATAAATAAAGATAAAGATTGGTTGATTGATTCATTGAAAAATGAGCGAACTGAATTTCAAACTGTTGAGTCTCATTGAAACATTTACCAAAAAGAGTGGAAATGAATCAAATGTTGTCACTCCATCTACTCCTCTTCTGGATGTCAGAGACACGGGACCTCAGTCTGGCAACAGGAAAGAGGAAAGTTCCCTTTAAATAGGCAGGTTTTGTTTTCCTTTCTCATTATATGATATAATTTGCTGCTATGGATGTGCATCGCACTTGCATGGCATATTTGTGTAGGTCAGTTACTGACCATCAGGAGCGTGGAGGGACGTCGCTGCTTCTGTGTTCCAGGTGCACTGCACACAATAGTAATAGTAGTAATTTACAAAATAAATAAATAAATACACAGATATGTATATTTTATTTTATTATATTTTTTTACAATCTTAAATTTGAATCATATTAGTTTGGATATAAGAATAGGTTTTGTTACTTGTATTCTTTCTTTTTCTGTATACGTTTGTTTTGCCAAGTATAGAAAGTAAAGGTTTCTCATCCTCACAATTTAAAAAACAATCAAAAAAAGGAGTTGTACTTACTGCTATTTAATTTGTGTACATTTATCTGATGTTAAATATCTTATAAATTCTTAATTTTACAACAAAATTACAGTATAAAACCTCATAGTCAAGAATTCTAATATTGTAGAAGCATTTTAATTTTGGTTTGCAAAAATCAGGCTTAAATCTTAAGTCTTAATTAATCTCAAGGTGAGAGAGCTACAAGGGGCTACGCAGCCAGCATAACCTTTTTTTTCTCTGTTTTTAGTTTTTGTTTTTAAGCAAGTTAGCTGTTTTTGATCACCTTTCCCATCTGTGAAACACAACAAAACTGACTTTGTGTGCACGGGAAGTGCTGGCACCAGTCAGCGGGCACTGCGGGGGCTTCTGGTCTTATCAGCCACCAGGTCACATGGCAGACTGACGGGGCACACAGAGGCAGGAACGCACTGGGACCGAAGTGGGCAGACACAGTGGGGGGAGGAGAGTGGACTGTGGGACTGCTCCACTCCCTCCGGTGAGGGTTTGTTCTCCCAGAGGAGTCCTGCTGTGCTAAACAAGCATGCAGAGGGGAGATAACAACAGTAGAGGATGAATAGATGTGAGTAAAAGCAGAAAGCAGAATAACAATTTATGGCAGTCATGTCTACTCCTGCTTCCTCATAGTTTTTGATGGCCAAGACAATTTTAACAACATGGGTGTAAAAACAGCATCATAATAGAAGATTAATGTATTAGTAAAAGATATAATCCATAGAAAATGTGTAATTTCACAGCAACAATCTTCAAAATTTGTTCAAGTTTGAATGTAAATTACTCTCAGTTGTTTGCAGTGAGTATATTTCAGTGGCACAGCCTGGTTCTCCTCTGGTCTCACTTGTCTTTTTCCAGTGTTTTCTTCGAGTGCCTGCAATTCCTCAGGTTGCTGCCATAGCAAGGGAAAAGCCCACAGGGAGCCACCACTGTAATGCTAAACTGAGTCGCTTACCACTGTTTGCTTGGTATCGGCACACACTCCTTCCTTAAAATATCTATTACAGGTTTTCATCTTACTGCTGTTTAAATGCTCCAGCCACTTTATTCACTTCCAGGGGTGCCCAAAGTCGGTCCTCGAGGGCCGGCATCCTGCATGTTTTAGTTCTCTCCGTGGTTTAATGCACCTGGCTCAAATAATGGCTCATTAGAGCCCTAAGAAGAACACTGACATTCTGAAATAGTTGTTACTACCATCAGGGGGAGAACTAAAACATGCAGGATGCCGGCCCTCGAGGACCGACTTTGGGCACCCCCGATTAGAGCTTTGTTAAGAACTATTTGAGGAACAATCATGTGAATGGTGATTTATTGAACTAGTGATGGGATTTTCCCTTTGCTCATTATCCTACACATCTGGTGGATACCTGCAAGTATTTTGTGTGTGACATACATTTGGAACCATGACAGGCAGGTGTGGGAGATAAGTGATGGAGTGCATGGAATGGAAGGTAATCATGGGAAGAAAAATTGGCAAACATGGAAGACTTAAGACCAAAGTAAATTTGAATGACTTGAAGATATTTTAGGAAAGAGAAAGCACAAGGCTAATAAGTGCTGCATGAGGAGCTCGTCTCAGAGGGTTTGTGACACAGGGGCCAGAGCAGCAGAGCTTCCTGCTCAGGATGTCAGTGAGAAAGGGCCACACCATGTTTGTCTGGACTGCAGCCTACTACTTATTACAACTCCCTTTCTTCCTATTTCTCTTTCAATACCATATCAAATGTCAGTTTCCTGAAAACAAAATTCTTCAAACATTCTACTTCTGACAAAAAACTTTAACATTTCTTTCAGACTTATATTTAAAAGGGAACTTGAGTTTCCAAAGGTACATATTGATTTTTTATTGAGATGAATAAGGGAGAACAAGAGCTTCAGTACTGACAGAAAATTTGAGGATATAGCGGTTACTTTGGAGTTTTTATGCCACACTGGTCACTAAACGGAAGCATGGATCTTTTTAAATTTTTTAATTCTGCAAGCAAATGTATGTAAAAAAAAGTCCAAGGAAATAAAAAAACAGCTCACGATAAAATAAGTTTCTACTGTATGATTTTATCTCAACACAATCAACTCGTTACTATAAGGGCACCTCACAAAAATGCATTTTCAATTTAAAGATAGGCATCAATGTTGCACAATTTATACACTTACATTCTCTTGGTAGCGTGTTCTGGAAGTCCATGAGGGGGAAACAATCTGGTCAAGTACAGTCGAGTGGTTTCCCTTGCAATAAATCACTCAGTATGGACTCACACAAGCATCAGGATATTAACTCTTTGCTGTTTGCTCAGGGCAGAAGGTCAGGAGATAGCAATAGATACAGCACAATACTGATTATTCTTAAAAAGAAAAATACTTGAGGTAATTTTGCTCCTACAAATTTACTAGTATTGACTAAGGTTTAGTGAATCAGTGTACTCCCCTTCTTTGTCTTCTTGTGTCTTTATCAAACAACAAACAAGTGAACAAAAATGTCTGCCAGTCATACTATGGAATTCCAGCCATTCCCACTGAGTCCCATTTTCCTGCCTGCTAATGTAATCGGAGGGAAACAGAGTCGCCTTCTCAGTGCCTCAACCTCCAGATAAGACCCATTTATCACAGTCGTTCCTTTTCGGGCCACTCCATACCAGATTGAGTCCCAGACCCTGTCCAGTCACTGAACCAGTCTCCAGAGAAACAAGGTATTGAGCTGAGGTCTGGCTTTTTAACTAATGGAAGCAACGTTATCAAAGTATGTCATAGATTTTATATGGTCATATTTAGTAATTATTTTATACAAATGTCTTATTAACATTTCCTGATTTCTTGTAATGTTTCAAATACTTTTTTTTCTACTCTGGTGCATTTTGAAATGGAAAAGTGTCACACCTTTAATCTCATGAGAAGTGCATTTCCTTCTCACAAGAAGGAAATACATGAGAATACATACTTACAAATTTTGTCAGATTTGTCAGTAATAGTTCAATGAGCAGGCTATAGAATAAATCTTCAGTGCAGACCTCCGTTGAAGAAAACACATGCAAAGGCAGTTGCAGGGATCCATACACCCAAACACACACATACAGGATGCAGCAGGGTCAGAAAGAAGCAAGTTTAAGTGTGAGATGTCTGTGCCTGCTTTTTACCATCCTTGATTGAGTGAAACAAGGTTCTGTTTCGTTAAATGTTGTGGCAAACCCTAATCCTCTTGCTTCTTTGGTTCCAGGACAGGAGAGCTTTAGTCTGACTGCCTGTGAAGCCAGACTACATTAGCACTGGTTGTGAGTGAAAAGGCTGCTTGTATTTCATGAGTCAAGCCTGGGTGGTTTTTTTTGTCCTCAATGCATGGAAATTCTTAAAACTCTGGCATGGATTCAGGAAAACATTACCTGTGGCAGTATTTGCGGTGAAGAGGGTACTGATTGCCAACCTCCAATGGTCACTGATTCTGCACTGAGGCCTGACAGAGTTACCTGCTTGAGCATTCCATGTTTGCCCACACTGGGCACACAACTCTGGCAGCATGAGATCTAAATTGCCTGTAACTGTTCAGTGGGAAATAGAGTCTAGAGTCCTGCTGTGTTCTGAAATGCTTGCCATGTCTCTTAAGACCACATATATATATATATATAGCCCTTAGGGTCTGTGACTAAAACAATAGTCAATAGTTCTGGCATAGATGTAAAATCTTTAATTCTTCATATTTAAAATTTATAATTTATTATTAATTTACAATTTATATAAGTTGAATGCACTGCAAATTCAGTCACATTAAAATTTATAATAAAAAAAATCATAATAAAAAAAATCATTGTTTATTTTTCAGTACATGCTTTCTGTTTTGTGGTGGTAAAACTTTTTTTTCTGCAGATAAATATGGATGCAAATATTCACCAAGAAACACAGGTTATAGGGTAATATGGAAGAAGTAGACTCACTTTGTCAGAGTCTTAAAGGGCTTTTTAATACTCTGACAAAACACATTTTGTTTTATCCAAGCCAAATTCCAGAAAATTCCAATTTCCGTGACTTGTCAAGTACACACCTAACAAGTCACGAGGCCATGACAGGACTACAACTTGTGTATCTAAAAAAAAACTTGCCCTGCAAGGTCCTCACATCTAAGATTTATACTGGAGAGTTTATTTACTGCAGTACTTCTCAAATAGTGGGGCCACACAGGGAGGTGTCAGGGTAGGTGTGAGAAGCAGAACAGATGAACAAGTCTCTGGGTTCAACATTATGTTGCCAGTGACTGTATATCTACCTATGTGCAGATTCTCATGTCAACCTGACACACAGACATGTTATGTATTGTACTGTCTCTGCAACATGACATTGCATTGAGAAATTAAAGATTTTGCATTGCATTGAAAAATCAGGATTGTGTTGAGGTAACAATCCTGAGCTGTAGCACAGGATTGTTTTACATCTGATGCAAAAAGTACATAAGTTGCAGCGTATTGTCTCCCAAAACATCATAAATCATGAGCTTTATAAGTACAGAAAATAACGAATTGCTAGACACGCTCTATAAACCACTTTCAGATTTTAACACAGATTGTCACAACCTGACAAACTGCATCAATCTTTCAGTTTTTCACAAGACTTCATGACATGTTTTTAAGAATAATATATTAAAAACTGTAAATGGATGAATTAGCCATGTATGGTGTATGGTATTTCCAGAGAGTTGCAAAACTGGGAAATCAGATGATCAAATGTAGTGGGTATAAAACGAATGTGTAGTGGTTATAAAACTATTTTAGACAACTAAAAGGGAAAACAAGATCTACTTAAAATCTAAAAGGTTGAACTTTTCAAGAATTATAAACAAACATAGACGGAATAGTAACATTAAAGAAAATGCATTTCTTTTACTGTATCTATCTGTAGAGCTGAGCTTGAAAGACCAAAACAATCGATCGCAGATCACTAGATCTTGTTTTCCCTTTTAGTTGTCTAAAATAGTTTTATAACCACTACACATTTGTTTTATACCCACTACACAAACAGTGTGAATTTACTTTTAGAATCAAAATGTTGTTGTTGTATTTTGAGATAAATGTCATTTTTGGAGATATGGGGTTACCTACCTCACAGCAACGATTACCTGCCCTCAGAGATCCTGACGTTGGTCAATGTGACACATTATGTAATACAAAAACTGATACAAGCATATACATATGTCAATACAACACTAACGTGGAGATGAAGAACCTTTAATTTGCTGTCCATTTCAAAAGGGATTTTAAAATACATAGGAGTTGTGAGAAAAAGAAAAAAATTGCAATGTGAATGACTTAGCCTTACTGTCACAATGTTTTCTGTTAAAGCAGCAAACAGAAACAAGTATGTTCAAGTTAAAAGATTAAAGAAAGCTGGGATTTTAACTTTACTCACACACCGAATTGTACGTCTCTCATCATAGCAGACCACCTTTTTTGTCCTCCACCAGACAGGAGTGGCAGATTTTCTACACAATTTCCACAAAAAATGATGAAAGCTGTTTATGAAAAGAACCTGATTTAAATTTCGTGATTGCTCAGAGCAAGAGGGAAAAAAATGTCAGTGTGACATCCTACAGTAGCGTGATGAGGGTTGGCCTCTGGTATCCGGGTGGAGTGAGGTGGCAAGTGGTCTATTAGGAGGCCTGCGTTTCATCTCCGAGACAGAAAGAATAAGACAAAGAGCAAGACGGGGAGCAGATAGACAGTGGTGAAGCAGTAGAGCCAGCAGTTGGACCAAAGGAGACCGGAGAGGTGAGGGAGCGCAGATGACAGGGGCTTCCTCTGGGTCTGGTGCCTGTTTTCCAAAGGAAGTGCACGAGGCCTAATCTGTGGGCCCCAGAGGAGAGGGACCTGTTGGCCCCCGCTTATTGTCCACTTTATCACCTCCTGCTTTAGATGGGCTTTTCTCAATTTAGACAAGTACTTTTCATAAAATGACATTCTGCTTAAAGGGAATTACAAGTTATCTATTAAAAAGCATAAAAAGGATAAGCTAGATGCATTGCAAAATGAATTTCTTTACATCAGTTTGTCCATAAAAATGAACATTGGCAACATTGCTTATTTGCATTGAATGTACCCACTTCTCCCATCTTGTATGGTGTCAAGGTAAAGTCAATCAGGGAAAACAGTGTGGCTTGTGAGGTCAGGAAGTCAATGCTACCACTAGAGCCACAGTTTGTCAGGCTGTCACTTTATAATTAACAGCTGAGGAAGTACACAAACACACACAGACACACAATTTCTCGTCCACACAGAGAGCTTTTTTCCCCCCATCCCTCAAGAGGAGATTGCACTTACTTAGATTTGTTTATTGCAATGTTTTAGTCCACCCCACAATTTCTTACTGACTGCAACTCTTACACTGATGTCAATCCAAGTCTTCTAGCCATGCAGACTTCAAGCATGATGTAACATGCATAAATATACAAAACCAAATTTACTAATTTAAATTCACTCTATAAAAAAATCAAGTAATGTTTGGGCTCTCTGTTTTGCTAAACTCAATTACATCTGAGGCTGCCTGAAAATTTCTAGAGTTTTTGCATAACAGATATTAACAGAATCTTCTTGTTCCTCAGTGGACTTTGTCTAAAAAAAATGCACTAAGAAGTATTGCATCAGATTCTTTACATCCTCCTCCTCCTCTTGCTATTTTGGAGCTGTTACACACCCTTGCTCCTTTGTTTCCACTGATTAGCTGGTGCACATCAGGGAGTTGGCTCTGCAGCAGGGATGTCCGATGGCCAAGACTCTTCCTCGGAGGATTGCCAAGACATCCAGGTGTTTGTATGGACAAACACACAGACACACACTTCCTCAACCCCATATCTTCACCTGCAGGTGTGGTCTTTGCCTCCTGTTAGCTCTATTAGGATCATTAGCCGCATTATTGTTGTGGTTTTAACTGTTATTTACCTAATTACCATTTGTTGAATACCGTCACTGCAGCTGCAAAGGCTGATTTATTGGATTTCCTAAAAGCATGTGGAAGTAAAGTGAAAAGTAAGACTGAACTACTGTACATGTATTTTCTTTCCAAATCTTCAAATCTAACATTTTATTGCAATTGTTAATATAATCTAACCCATTTTTCTGTCCTGCTTGTTGTACCTGACACAAGAACAGACTTTATATCCCCAACTCCCTTTTATTTTATTCAAAAGCAGGTTAAGCTAAAGTTTTGGTCAGGTTCCTTCAGCTAATTCATGATTTACCATAACAACAAAACAGAAAAAAAAAAATTGTAAAAAAAACAGAGATGTCCTAATCAAAATGATTGAACTATTTGCTGATTTAGTCCCTAAAACTTCACTTGGCAAAGGTGGTGAGAAAACATGTCTGCCAACAGTATATATGCAACCATTGTCTGTGCCAGAAGGGGGAGACAAATGTTCTGCACAACACTGAACATGAATGTTTATATTCAGGATTTCAACAAAAATGTCTGTGGAATTTAAGGATACCTAGCAGGTTAAATTCTTCTAACATTCAATCAACAAAATAAAAAAAATCTAAGACCATTTTTTCAAGAAACTGCGATAACTGCAGCAACATACCTGGCAACTGTAACCGTTTATTGTGCTGTGGTGGTGGTTTCAGACAGGTCAAGCATTTGTAATAAAAAAAAGATCCAACTTTGCTTGAGTCTTATGGGTAAGATCACCTTCAATGCTCCAGACAATCTCCTCTACTTTGCTACAACAGTGAGTGTTCTTCTTCCCTGTCTCTGTCACACACATGGACACATTCCTCCAGTGAATGTCAGCCCTTCTCTTACTCTGGAGCTATGCATCAAACAGAATAGAGATCTGACCTCAGCCCCTTTCAAAAGGAGCTTCTAATCCAGCATTCTTAACTCGATTACAAAGTGTCAAGAGGGATCAGAGAGACGCTCTCACCTGTCATCTCTCACAGCAGCGGGACACAACTCTGAGAAATGAAATCCTGCCAGACGCAATTGGAAAGCAGACAGGCGGGAGACAGCAAATGAGGGGCAGAGACACTGGAGATAGCATAAAGTAATCCTTCATACCTTTGCACATCAGAGACATCAAATTTGACAGGGTTTGTTGAACGTATTACATTTTTGTTTATCCATTTTCATGCTTTTTTTTTTATTGTTCATTCACATCATGCACACAGTTCTATTTTAAGATTAGTTGAGAGAATTAAAACTTAATCTGTAAATTACATTATGGTCAATTTAAACAAAAGCAGAAAAAAAAAGTGGTCTTCCTGAAAATTAAGGAGTTCTTCTCATCCAGTATGAATCTGATAACACATCACTTCTGATGGGTCAATATGAAGTATGTGACTAAACTTTCATATTACCCCCCACCAGATAATATATTTTGCTCTCACTTACATGACAAACAAATCTGATCCCATGGAAAAACAAAAAATCATTGTGTGTCATTTTACTCCAGCTGTAATTCATATTCCACCTCTGTACCTACTTGCAGCCATTTTATTTTAATACCTTTCTTTATCATATTGTATACCAACTATCTCATACCAATGTACTTCACCTTTAAATAGCAGTTTGTTTCCACTGGTAGATTCGATTTTTTGTGATGGAGTTTGGCAAAATACAAATGCAAATAATCTAATTTAATATTCAATATAATTGGGATATCTGATATCGGCAGGATTTCAACCCTATTGGTAACTTTTGCTCCTGTGTCAACCTGAAGATGAGAATAAGTGACTTCCACCTGAGACTTACTAGAATCATTTCATGCATCAACTCTCTGTTTTCCTTTCTCTCGTTCCCGCCTGGCATGTTGTGTGAAGGCAGGAAGCCGCAGGATTCACCAGTGGCTCATTAAAACCCATTAAGGAGCCGAGCGCAGACAGGATGCTGGTAGTGAGTAGAGGAAAAGCGAGGCAGGGCCGAGGACACTGCTACACTTTCTGTCCCCTCGGCCGCACCCACCTATGCTGCCTTGCACTCGCTCTCTGTTATCTGCTCTGCACAGCACTTCCTATGGCCCCACACGTATTCCAGCTAGACCCTGCTTTTAGCTCTGCCAACTCACGTCTCACACCCCCTCTGACCTGAGTGTGTGATGAACTGGCCAGGCGATAACACATTTTTCACTCTGCTGGTCTCTCTATCTCTTTGTCTGACACCTTGCTTCTTGTTCACTCCCCTTGTTTTTACATCTTTTTGACCTTTCCTACCTCAGACCCGCTGCCTCATGTAGCAGTAGTCATCTCTTTTGGCACAGTGTGTTCAGTGATAAATGTGAAAACTACTATAAAGAGACAGACGTCCAGTACACAAGTCGGCTCACTGTCTGGGGCCTCTAGGTCACTGAGTAATATAAAAAAAAAAAAGTTGGGATTGAGTCTCTGTGGTGTCAAACAGAAGGCCTGGAAGGGTGTAGGCAAGTGTTATCAGCAGACTGGAAATGATGGAAACACCAAGTGAGATTGTAGATGTTTTGAAGTTACATATGAATCATTTTTTCTTTTGAAGAATTCGAATGAAAAGAAATTTTCTCAGAGAAACATCAAATATCAAAGCTACATGTTCCTAAAATCACACCATAAACTGCAAACAGTGAAAACAAAGATCATATTCTTTTGAATAGTACCTTACAAAAGTAAACTTGACACTTTTACCCAGGATTTCATGTGACAGGCACAAACTACTTCTCCGTATAAAAGAGGAGTGGAGAAAAATAAATTTCCCATTTCTTTAAGAATTAATTCAAAAAGTTACAACATTGCTGGTCTTATACTATGTCAGTTTTTGGGGTATGTCTCCATTAGTTTTGCAAGTCGAGAGACCGACGTTCTTGCCCATTCTTCAGGTCAAAACACTTCAAATTCAGTCAGACTGAGTGGAAGGTCTTTGAACAAAAAATCTAAATAAACATTAAAGCCTTACTACAGACAATTGAATTTGCCTTTTCAGAAAATAAACATGCTTTGTAGCTCTGGTGGTATGTTCAGGATCCTGCAGGAAGGTGGAGTTGCACCCTATGTTCAAGTTTTTGTCACTTTCTAACATATTTTCTCTATTCACCATCTTCTTTCATCTTCCCATTTACACTTGACAGCCATGTCTCAATAGGTTTTCTGCTTTCACACACTTTTTCCGCAAGAAACATAAAGCCTGAAGTATTGTTTTACAATCTAACTCAGCTTTAAACATTTGCTGCCCTGCAAGGTGTGTTCCTCACAGTGTGCATTTACTAATTGGATTGCATCTTAAGGCAACTGGTTAAGGTGGGTTTTATTTAGGGGGATCAGAGTAGAGAGGATACCATGCTTTTTGCATGTAAATGATTTTAAATACAAAAAATAACATTTTTCTTTAACATTCCAATAAAACACATGAAAGTTTGAGGTTGTACTAAACACAGGAAAATATTCCAGAGCTGTAAACACATGTGGAAGGCACTGTATAGAGTGCATTTGTCTTTCTGGTTGTTACAATTTCCTTATTCAATTAAAAAAAACAAAAAAAAACAGTACTTAATATATGTTTAAGAAAAAAATCTGTTTTGTTTGGGCTCTGAGGATATCCGATAGCATCCTCTTCCTGCTTTTGTAAACCCCTTAAACTCCTCCTGTATGCTGTGGTCCATTTCCAGAAGTGAATATTTGGCAACACTCAAGCATCGCTGTAGCTGTGTCCTCAAGCAGGAAAATATTGCACAATTTCATCAAATGTGCTAACAAATTGTTTCGTCTAAATCTAAATTTAATGTCATTCAACTTTACCCCTCACACTTTATCGTGTGAAGCATAAACAGCGGGCTGATTGGCAGAAACATGACATTATGCGTTATAATAAATGGAGTAATCAGAGAAAGAATCACATAAGGAAACACTTTCTATTGTCTTCGCCTTTTATGCGTTTTTTTTTTTTTGTTCAACCACATTATTGCTGTGCCTCATTGACATGCTGTGGTGCTCTACCCCCTCCTCTCTGTAATCATAAACTCTTGACATCATTGACCTCTTTAGTATTTTCAAGCTCTTCTGTTTCACTTCACTCTGACACCAAGTCTCAAGACTCATACTGGTCCCGTTTAGACAAAAAAGTTGGCTGAGGTGTCCCTTGCCAATAACAAATATAAACATAGCCCTGCCATTATCTACTGCAGTTAACCAGGATCATGTTTTCTCCCCTGACTGCATATGCTGCTTGCAGATGTGGTCATACCAGCTAATCTGTTTTCTCAACTGCACCATTTTTGGTACATATGCAGCTCAGCTCTTGAGTTTGGAAGGGTTTAGGGAAATCAAAGCACACCGCAAAGCATGATGGATATTTCATTAACCAGACACAAAGTAAAGCTATTTAAAGTGTTTCTTTTTTTTTCATTTGCACATAATGTCAGATATTCAATAGGTCATTTTAAGGTCAGTTGGTTTCATAAATTCATCTGACAAAATAAGCCAACCAAGTAAAATTACTTTAAAAGAACTTGCACAGCAGAGATGTGGATTAAAATTTTTTTTAGCATAAACTTTGCTTCTTGTCATTCTAGCATTGTAACAATACTCCACCATACAAGTTTGTATCTTTCTAGTCTTTCTTTCAAAGAAGAGTCCAACTTCACCTTCCCAATAAAGATGAACCAAAAACAAATCATTGGCTGATTCCTGATGCCCACATTTTAAAAAACTTTGACATTCCAACACTGATTTTAGCCTATTTTCAATTCTCTTTAAGAACAACAATTAAAAAGGAAAATAGAACAGAACTGATAATTAATAATTTATTATAGGACTTTGTATGTTATATTAGCAATTAGCAGAGTTAGCCTAGCTACCATTAATAAACCTCAAATCTCTATGTGTGCATGTTTGAGAATTTGTATTTTTGATGTCCAAAACACTGCCAACTTTTCTAAATTAACCACTTTTGATGACAGGCAAATGGTTGAAAGCTTGAAAGGACAAAGCAGAATAACTCTCTATATTGCAGCATGAATGAACCACAGATATATCTCAACATGTTATACAGGAAAAGGTCAACCTGACAGTTGACCATCACTGGTCTATGGGTTGTTTAGTGCCTGGCCACAGTTTAAATAAAAAAAGAAGTTTTGTAATTTCCATAATCCTAATGATCAAAGTGTGAGAACAATTTTATTTTTGAAAAAACAAAAACATCCATTGGTGCACTTGACATGCACAGTTCACAGTGGGGACGGAGCAACTGGCACACAGTTAGTTATGGACTTTGTATCTACAGGGTTGATAGTGGGAAAAAAAAAAAAAACTTTTAACATAAAACACATATTTTAAAAGAGTAATCCTTTAAGGCCATGGGCACTTTATGTTCTTGTGGGCTCCTGGACAAAACATTATGCATAACCTTTAGTCATCCATAAGTTATTACTGAGGGGGAGTCTAAGAGTGAAAAAATAGACCCTTAAATAACAGAGTTTGGTGATTTTTGTGGATACAAATGGATAACATTCAGATAGGAGAAGAATAAACCCAATGAGAGTTCATGTAGCATAAATTCTTTGGCCAGAGCTTTTAGGACCAGTGCAAGATTCCCAGGTATGTTGAGTAATTCATCCCTGTTTTCAAATAGTCTTTTCACTTGCAGTGAAATGATGCAAAATTGATGTAAAATTGGAAAGAAGTTATTTGCTTCTACTGACAAGAGCCACAAAAATGACAGAAACACTTTATTTTAATTATGAACATTAATGACACCTTTAATGGTCATGACTGTGCTCAGCAAGTGTCATTGTTTTTTGTAAACCAAACTGTGTAAGCATTTACAATACGAGTCATAAGACTACAGGACATGTTTTAGTTACAGCAGAAGTGCAGCTTTACTTCCAGCAGTAGAGGCAAAATTAAACATTCTCAGTGTTTAATTTTTTTCTTACTAGATGGTCAGTTTTTATCTTCTTGCACATCCTCACCATAAAATCAAACTTGTAGCCATTCTATTGTCTGGGAATTCATTGATGTTGAGTGAAAAAATGCCATTTTTATCTTTTTGGGCAGTTTTTATTTAAATCTGGTGAGATACTTTGTGACTACAAAGCTAGCACTGGTCAAGGCTGATGAACCAAAAATTAAGTAATTCTAGTCAGTTTCTCTGTGCATTTCTATACTCTAAATGATCATCAGTTAAGCTTTACTGCCACAGTTATATTTGTACATGTTCAAAGATTTTGCAGCGGAAGAACTGCATTTCTTTGAAACCAAACTTAGGTGCCTCTGTCAGAAAAATACATGCAAGTAGAGGCTCTGTTGGTGCTGAAAATTCACTCAGCTTACGTTGTCAACAACTTGGACGGCTCCAGGAGGCAGCAGTCTGAAGTATTTTCTGATATATTCAGCTATAATTATTTGACCACTTGGGGCATTCATAGAGCATTGAACTTAAATCCCCTCATAGTCAGGCTGTCCCTAAATATAGAATTCGATAAGAATTAGAAAACAACTTACTAATAATAACAACAATATTAAGCAACATGCATTAATTCATAAAGAATGTCTGTCAAAGCCCAAGAAATTCTAGGAATGGAATGAGCAAAACAATGATTTACTACGACAAGACAGTTAAAATCATCCCTGAAGTATTTGTCATTGTGGTTTCTACAATCGTCTCAATATGGTTTGAGTTAGTCTCCTGTCATTCTCTCATTTCCTGTCCCTAAATAAGAAAACATGTATCCTTCGATCAACTACTTATATGGTAGCGACTTACAAACAGCTGGATGAGGACAGTCATTCCAAAGCTATTTGTCAAATGAGTAAATGAATGCAATATGTTGCCTCATCCGTCTGTTTTTAATGTTTCCAGTGGTCTGGGAGAGTGTGTCACAACGCTCAGACATTTTTAGCTGCTACTGTTTCATTTGTCAGCACAAACCATGAGACATATGCGGGTTGACAATCTTTTGACAGGACTGAGGTTTTATTGAAGAAAAATAGCCTTTCTTTTCCCATGTGCACAGTGACCTGACAGGATCAAATCTCTCACAGGGGAAATTAATCAATCTGTTTGTGGTGACAAATCTGTTTGTGGTAATGGAGCTGTGAGCAGAGGTTCATAGCTGGTGAGGCACTGACTTAATCATAATCAGATTTACAAATATAGACCCCCTGCATGTTACTGATTACATACATTTCGCGCATGCGGGCAACGCTGGAGGGCAAAAACGCTATTATTTTGCATGTCATGCATAGCCACCGTAGAATATTTCTATTAACTCAATCAAACTTGGACATGCAGATATTATTAATATCGTGCTGTGCAAAGGCAAAAATCGTTGAAGTACAACTCAAAACCACGTCTTTCTCGCTCTCTTTATCAGCGCAGCTACGCGTAGGCTCGTTGCCATAGCAACTGACAACAACGGCCCAAAAAAAACCACTCAAATATTTCCCACAAAGAGAAAAACATTGAGTCTGTTGCAGTACTGTGGTTTTAGGCTTAATGTTTATTTTGGAATTATTAATAAGTGATTGCTGTGGTAAGAGGGGAAAATATAAATATATCTAAATATAACGCTGCACTTTCTGTATGGCTAGCTCGCTGTTACTGTCTCTTACTCTGCAGTTGTAGAGTCACAATGTCTGGGATCATGAGCGCCCCCTGCCATGACGCAAGAGAACTGCCTGTCTCACTTGAAATTTGTTCTCTGACATTTATGATCGCTCCTCAGCACAGGACACACGTTACATACACAGTTCGACAGGCTGCTCAATCCCAGGTCAGGGTCATCTCGCTGCCGCCTCACCGGCTGCGCTTCCGAGCATTTGAATGGGAAAATGCGAACATTCAGCTATTTTGAAGAAAAATAATCAGAATTGGTTAAGGTAAATTAAAAATAGGTACTTCATAGTACAAACCACAGGGTGAAAATGGCAAGATAAATTATTTTATCATTATATATTACTTTTCCATGATGACAAGTCAGGCTTTGCCTCACCTGCCTCCCCTGACGGCACATCACTGGCTCTGAATCCAGAGCCTGGATCCTAGGTGGGTTGGACATATGAGGCCAACAAATTGTCTTTAAAGCTGCAGTAGCTGCTATTTTTTATTTTATTTTTATTTTTATTTTTTTTAATACATTGTTAAAACTGTCACTTTATTCTGACAATATAATATCAGACAGATAATTTGTAAAAATATTAAAAAAAATTGAGCTCCTGCTGCCATTTACAGAAATGCACCACTCCTGGTCAGACACAACCAATCAGAGCCAGGAGGAGGGTCTTAGCACTGTCAATCATGCTTACACGCTCCCAGTTTGTATGCTACAGCTCTTTCCGCATAACAGAGCCTGCTCTGAATGTGCAGGCTAGTTAGCATAGCCACAAATAACAGCATTCCATTATAGTTTTCCTATAATGGAATGTTGTTTCTCTGCCATTAGCACAGATGCAGCACTTATATTTCACCAATTATCTGCCTTGTGTTATGCTATCACAAATTAGAGACAGTTTTAGGAAATTTGTAAAAAAAAAAATATTTGTTTTTCATGAAAGTTTTCCGTTGCAGCTTTTAAGGTATGTAATTAAAGTTTGAGGAGAATTATCTGCAGCAATAAAGTGCTGCTGATAGAGATCAAAAGGAGCTTGACTAGTGACTTTAAAAAGTAAATTACCCAGGAAAAGTTCTGCTTAAACAAGACAGATGATTGTTTGCATAGTAAAGTGGATCAAAATCTTTGCCATAAGCTGAAGTCTGAAAAAACCTGTCTCTTTGATTCATGGAGAAAATCTGCTCACTAATATCTTATTTTAAAGAAACATTTGGCAGGATTAGATTACTACTTATTTTTAGTTTCAACAGTTTCTAAAGGGCTATCAAACCATGCTAAATTTAACCTGGCTGAAATCTGATAAGGACCAAATTCATTTTATCACTGCTTTTGTAAACAGAGCTTGCTAAGCTATGTGGTTTGAAACCCATGACTCTCAAGCCAAAGGTAATTAAAGTGGAGTAATGTTTTAAAATGTTAAGGTAATTAAAAATGCTAGTTTCAGGAGACATGAAATTTCCAAAGCCGAAATACACCAATACTGCAAAAGAAAAAAAAAAAGAAGTTATTTTTAGGTTTATTCTTTTCTTCTTGTAAGATCAAACTCCACATTTTTTTTTTTTTCAGTTGTTTATAACTGTGAAATTCCTGAAAATTGATAAGCTACCTCTTTCAAAGGGCACTGGACATTTCGTCTTTTTTAGCAGAGCCAAGGGAAATTAAGGATGTATGTTTTGTCATTGTGAAACATCTCAATATTCTCACAAATGGGACATAAAAGTAATTCAAAATTAAAACTGAAAAGATTATCTTTAAATGATGTCTCTTATTGTTGTGAAAATGTAATAGTCTGTAAAGTAAAAACTGTCTGACAGACAACAATCAGCAAGCTCTCTTTGACAACTGATCCCATGTTATTAGTCAGCATAAGCCGAACTCTTCAGAAGCTCTTTTAGATGTAACTTGATGTGCAGATAGGTGGCAGCAGAGAGCTTTGAGGCCAAAGCTGCTGATGCCGCAGCGTCTGCTGCTACACAATAAAAAATGTCTTTTATTCCATGCCAGTTCTGTCTTGGTATCATTCCTTGGGACGGCCACACAAGTGACACATAAAGACAAGAAGAAAAAAAGAAAAACCAAACGGCCGCTGTTTTGATACAGTGAGTAAATACGCTTTAAATTATACAATCTAAGGGGAATTTGTTGTGTCTCAAATACTGAAGTCCAAAGAAAGAAATTGTTGTTTTTTTCACTAATTTATCAACTTCATCATGCATGATTGTGATCTTGCCTGCACATACTGTGTTCTGGGGAGTCTTGCAGTCGTGTCAGCATTTAGGCTCAGGGGAGTGATTTAAGGAAGCATGGCATGCTCATCATGCCCCCCACGCCTGACTGTTCCAGTTTGCTCTCAGAGTGTATGCAAACAAATAAAAGAGGAGAAACTTTTTAATTAGCTGCAGGGCAGAGCCTGACAGCTCGTATTGTCAGTTATTACACAGTAACCAGGTATTACTCTAAATATTTGGAGTGCTGAAAGGTAGAAACCACCAGGATGGGATCAGAGGTTATTGTTTTTTTTCTCTTAGTTTTGGCAAAATTGCACAGTGTCAACTTTATAGTCAAAACAACAATTAAATGTATAAAATTAGCCGATGAAAAATGACTGAGGTCATAACCTCAGTTACTGGCAGTTTATTGAACAGGCCCAATGTTGCAACATACTTTATTGTGTCACTGCTTGCCCTCAGTCTGGCACCTTGAAACAATGTTGAGGCTGACCTTAAGGTCGCAGAGTTCAGCTTAAATCACTGAACTGCAGTATGACTGTGACAAGTGGGGGATTACTGTTAAATTTAGCTTATGAAAAACACAAAACGCACACAAATAAAAAAGGAAATGCAATATCTAATTGTTCTTCAAATGAAGAAAAGAAACTTTTATCTTAAAATGATATGTAATTATACCTAAATATTTATTTTAGGTGTTATTCAATGTTTATCTGATGGCATAACCACTCACAAACAAAAAGCCACTGAATCTGTAATTCCTTGGTAATGGCATCGGCATATGTGCTTTGAAGCTTAATGTCAGGCTCAGACAATATAATGGAAAATAAGAAGCTAATAATGAAGAATACAAATCTCATGACATGTGTTTGATATGACATTTCATAAGTGGCATATCCCACAAACCTCCACAAGAACAGCAAATTACTAAGTATAAACACTATTAGCTAGCAATAAAAAAGGAATTTATTTTATGTTTTTAAATATTTTGAGCTAAGAAACACAACATATGACAACATTCAGTTTTATAATTGTTCTATACTAAAACACTACCATATTTTATTAACTGTTTCAGTCTTATTTTATAAACGCGAATATATAGTCTATAAAGAAACATTAGAGAGACAGTATGCTGCATTCTTTCCTGTCTTAATAATTAACCACCATTTAATAAATCAGCTCTGAAGAGCATGACTTAATTATTTTCACCAACTCTGAGCCTGACCCCAAGATTTTTGTGCTCACTGCCATGAAAGATCCCTACTTACAGTGTGACCGTGTGAGGGCCTTTCTGCCTGATGGGACGATTGTTTGCTCAAAGGCAGCCAAATGAGGCCTAAGCTTCCAGTGCTTTAAACACAATAAATGACATAACAGTGAATGCTTCTTTTGGACAGATGATGCTGAATTCCACTCATCTGTTACTGTTTCAATGTAGTTAATTATTCTGATCAGTTGTTTCTCTTTTTTTAATTTCATTTTTGATGTGTTGAATAATCAGTACTCAAATAAGATTTTTTACACATCATGTAATTCTGATCTAAACGCATAAAAATATGTGAAATTGTTAATAGTATTCTTGCTAGGATCATACAAAAGACACATTTTTACTTTGAATAATCAGAAAATTTAGACCTCAGTGTTTTATTTTTGGTAAAACGCTGATCCAGTGCAGTTGCAGGATTTCATTAAATGTTAGTTGTTTGGATGTAATCTTCTCTTGACATTTGCTTGAGTTTGTACAAAAACCAGAAACAAGGAGTGGAATTTTGACGTGGCCCCAGGAAGCACCTCGAATTGCTTTAAGTGTACAGAAGCCTGTATGAGAGGAAAGCAATTTTTTTAGTGCCACTCTGTTCATTTAAAAACATTGAGAGGAAAACCGTGTTACAAAGGTTTGGGACGACTGGGCTGTAGCAGATTTTGTTTTACTGTCAGAGCAAAGCATTTCCTGTTGCAATGAATAAAATAACTTACTTATCTATAGAAAACAAACCAGAAACACCTTAATATAACTTTGGTTGAATATTGTTTTTAACTTATACATCTCTTTTCAATTTTCTTTGAAAAAAATAATGTGATCAGTAAAACTTTACATTTGCATTATTTTAGTCAATAATAGATATTTATAGTCTAAAATGTCTATTGATTATAACAACTTTCTTAAAATACTGGGTCCCTTTAGATGACTGATCAACATTTCACTAATTATTTTAATTTAGGGGCATTGTTCAATATATTAAGTAAGACCTTAATAAAAACATTGTCACATCGTCTTGCTTTTTAAATGGATGTTTCCACTTTAATGTCTAAGGAAATAACTTGATTATTTTTAGGAAAATCTATTTTAACCTATGTGAAGATTCAGCTGGAAAATGCACACTCTAATATAACTATAAACTCATTGTTTCATATTTTGCGGTGCGTTCACCAAATTGCTAAACATCAAAGGGGGAAAAAATTTATTTTTTACAGTTGAATTTATAGCTAGCTGTTAAATAATATTGAGAACAAAGCAGTAACATTCATATTATGTAAAAAGATTAAGCACCTTAAATTTAAATCAGGGTTCCAACACCTAATGCAAACTAGGGCACATGATCTAAAAATGTCAATATTTTATATAAAGTTATATATTTTTTCTAATGACAAACATTTAAAATACAAACATTTATCTTTTGGTCTGGACTTTTTTCATCAATGTGCGTCAAACCCATAAAAACTGGACAGTGAATGCAAATAGAGGGATAACAAAAACAAAATTAAGACTTTTCCTGCTTTCCCTAACATTTCAATAACCTAAATCACTGACTTAAAACCTTCTGATGCATGACACAATTACATTCTTGGAAGAAATTAGCATTTTTATGGTACATTTTAACCTAATAGAATGACAATGCAATATTATTCACACAAAGTACTGTGCACATCTTAGTCTCTACTTTTACATTTTTCTTTCAAGCTTTTCATAATTTAATTTGTAGGTACTTTTTAAGTTCAGCTCAACTTATTTCCAATGTCCTGTTTTTATTTGATTAGGGACTTGACTCAAAAGCAGGATATATGTCTTGGGCCACCTGCCCCAGTAAAATGGGTGTTGCAATGCCTATTATATGAGTAAAATTTTCTACAAACATTTAAAACAGCAAAAACATTCAAGTATATGTAGAACTTGATTTAAAGTGTGAGGGTAATATATGTTGAAATGTATATGTTTGTCCTAAATATTATGACACGAAATTAGCAGACATTCTCAAATAAATATGTGTTTTTCTTTTTAATTGAAAATTTTTGCAAAGTATTTTTGTCAGCTTTGGCATTCCTCTATAATATTGTTTGAATCTTCATTTGCATGCATATCAGTTGTATTTATTTTGTGCAAGGTGTGATTGTTTTTTATTTATGTTCTATTCCCCTCTTGATCAGTTTTCTCCTAAAACAGTTATTTTAATCTCAGTAACACTATTTATCTTGAATTAAATGAATCATAGAATGATAAAAAAAAAATTATTCAAATTTTTATTACCTCAAGCTTCAAACTGGCTTCAATAAGTAATAATAAAAGAAAAAAAAAAAAATCAGCATTTCAGGGACAATGTGACCTCTGTAGCGGTTCTGACACATTTTTGTGCATAAATTAATCTTACATATGGTTGCTGTGCTGTTTGTTTTCACGCATGTCAGAAAGAGTCAGAGAAATGAGGAGTGAGGGATCAGACAGGCTGTGTCAGAGGGGTTTTGATTTAGGACTGCATAACGAAGCATCTACGCAGACTAAACAGAGAC
Source organism: Brachyrhaphis roseni (assembly GCA_903066815.1). Taxonomy (NCBI): domain Eukaryota; kingdom Metazoa; phylum Chordata; class Actinopteri; order Cyprinodontiformes; family Poeciliidae; genus Brachyrhaphis; species Brachyrhaphis roseni. The sequence continues at coordinate 145,212 of CAEFZY010058116.1, forward strand.
CGGACTTACACAAACACACACCTCACACTTGTCTTCTTCCTTGTTCTGGTCTATGGAAGACATTATACAAAACTGAAACAACACAAAAGCATCCTGAACTCTGATTTTGGAATGGACTGTAGAACATAAAGTTAGTTACAGTGGATCTTTGAGCTGTAAATTCATTTGTTAACATGCTGCGTTTTTATACTTTAAAAGATGAAACTATGAAGAATCATTTCAAAAGTTCCTTTAATATGTTTTGTATCAGCATTTCAGTTGATCCCACAGTTTAGTTCTGAATTTTGGATAGACCAATCAAAAATATGGATTTACTTTCAGTGAAATCATTTGAATGCACATTTAAATTCACTGTGATGCAGAATCATACATTTTCAAACAGACATCTGAAGCCTTTGTGTCAAAACTGACTTCAGTCAGATTTTCATCTGCCTTGAGAAGAAACTCTGAAAGTATAATCCCACATTATGATGCGGCCACCACCATAGTTCACTGTAGCTGTGCTGCTTTGGCAATGTTCGGTGTTGGTTTCGTATCAAACATACAATTTGAAGTTTTGGCTCAAAATTTAAAGTTTGTTTTAATAATAAAAAAATATATATATATTCTACATTATTTCACCAGGATTTCTGAATATTTTAGTGAGCCCTGGAGGTTTTCCTGCCTCCTTAGTCCAGCTGTTTAGTTAATCCAGGTGACTGTTATAACATGTAGAACAAATTTTATTCCACTTAATCTTTCTCAACTACACATGACCATGTACTGATGGTGATAATAAACTGCATGTGGGCTGATGAGACATTTAAAATCAAGACTAAAACAAATTAATGCAAGTGTTTATTTTACATCACACAAAACATGAGACACAACATGTAGGACACAAAACTGACCATCAGACCTTCCTGCATTTCTTGTAGTGTTGCTTTCATCTGCCTGGTGACCTCCATGAACAGTTTGATTCTTTTTGTTTTGTTCTTCTTCTTTCAATTTTCTGTAAATGTACCGTTTTCATAGAGCTGCTATTTGCTATTTCCTTCAAGAATCGATGTCCATCTTCACTCTGGCATGAACAAGCAATAAATAGGCAGATATACTAACAGACAGACTCACTCTCTGCTGTTCTCAGGACTCCCCTCTTGTGCATTGAGATATCTGATGCTTCTACAGGTATGTGTTCGAGCCCCCTCTCCAGAGTGAGGGTCATCGGCCCGAGTGCTCCACTGACCACCGGCACCACTGTTGCCTTCCCTAGTCATTCTCTTTCTAACTCTTCCAAGGCATCAGATTTTTCCACTTTCTCCTAATCACTTTTTTAAAATTTTTTCCATCATTTGGGATCGTCACATTGATTAAAATTGGACTTCTTTTGAATTTACCGCTGAATGACACATTTTTAAAACAAAAATATCTGCAAATTACAGTTTTAGCTAAATGATTCAGAAAAACAAATAGAAAAAAATCGAGATTGGAGAGATTTTGTACTCTTTGACAACTGTTTTGAATTGGAATTTATTTTATAAGGGGCAGTGCATATTAAACAACATGGGTACATTAAAGCAACCATATAAATATTCCAGATTTAGCCATTTTTCCCCTGTCAGCGCTTCCAGGTCCCTGGCTCCTCGGTGCAACCGACCCAGCTCTGTCTGGAGTCAAGTGACTTTTCTGGGAACACACATTGTACTCGGTGACATGGAAGACTGGCCCAGGATGAGGTTCTTCACTCCCCTCTCTTCAGCTCTGTTTTGACTTGCATGCCAACTCTGTGACACCCAAGGAGTGGATACTGAGCATGCCAGGCAGGAGATGCCTTTGAAAGGACAGATGTTCCTTAGCTTAACCTGCCTCTTGCCTAAACTGCTACTCTCCTTCTCTGTTGAATATTTGCTTTAGCTCTATAAATAACCAACTGGTGTAAGTCACATAAAAATGTAACTGATGTTCTGTTGACCTCCGAGCTCCTTGTCTTCAGGAGCAAAAGAGGAAACTTAGGGTATGGAAAGGTTGGCTGACTTGGTCATGGTAAATGAATTTGGGCGCATGCAGTGAAAACACCTATTTTCTCTATGTAAGGACTGATCTAGATGGCTGATCTGGCTCAGAGGTCCTTAAAGGACGCCTGCATTATGGCATCTGATGAAACACGATTGGTTCAAAGCAAGTCAGCAAGGCCAAAAATATTCAGGCCTTGGAAGGAAAATTTAGTATACTTTTCTAAAATTAAAATAAATAATTTTTTCAAATGTGTTGCTTATAAAAATAAGAAATACTGCAACTGTTTAAGTATCAGGAAAACACAGTGCATATTAGATTCCAATTAAACAGTCTTTTTTTGCAAGATTTGTGGGGCTGCAGAACATTTGCCCCCTTGCTGTGGCTGCAGGGATGAATGGGTGATTGTTCGTTGGCCCTTGTGACAGCTCTCCTGGGGCCCATCAATTCACCGAGTCTCCTGAAACATCAGGTCATGGCTAGCCCACACTTAGAGGCTGCAACTTGGCCACACCGGGACGATTTTGCCCAAGTTTGAGATCAGGACCTCCAGGGCGCACAGCTGGGTCCCTTAAAAAAGCCCAGCTGAATGGTTTTAGAAACACTCCAGCTCCTCTTACCACTCTCTCACTCTCCACTGAGAACACTCAGAACACTGTAGATATCAAATATTGTTTTTTCGTCTTTATATTCGAATTTGCTTGCCAAAGCCGCTGGAAACCATATTAAAGTATGTGTCCCATATTTTTAACCAACAGACCTATTCTGTTAATTTTTTTTCCTGAAATTTCCATCTTCTCTTTCCTTTCGTCCTCTCAGGTTTTTCTTTCTCCACAGCTCCACATTTCTCTTTCTCTCCCCAACTTTGCTCACACACGTCTTAATTTTCTCTCTTTTCCCTCCCGCAGCACTACTATTGTGTTGTATCAATTACAGCTGACCGCCAGTCAGGTGGGTCTGCGGGAGATTTCAGATCGCAGAGAGGCAAACGGATGCTGCTCCAAAGACTCCAACCCCAGGCCCCGCTGAGGCCTTGTCCTGGGCAGCACAGAGAGACACCTGGCCAAACCACAGAAACTCTTCCAGCTGCAGACTGCTTGATGCTCACCGCGTAGAGAATTCAGGTCAAAGGTGGAGGAATTCACCAGGCTCTACTGCACTATCACGGACACTTGAGTCTATTTTACATCGCCTTGAGAAAAGTATATAGAAACCTTTGAAACATTTCCACATTGGAAGCTCATTTTGTTGAGCTTTAATGGCAAACTTTAAGGAATTTTACTGGGATTTTATGTGATAGATCAACACAAACTAGGACATAATTCAAGTTAGAAAGAAAACAATTATCAAAGTCCTTGCTTTTATGAATAAAAATCTGATTGGATGGACTTTCTTGTTTCTTCTCAAGGAAAGCTGCTCCACAGCATGATGCTTCCACCACATTCCACCGTCTGCAGAGCTGTGATTATGTTCCTCTAATATTTGGTCAATCATCGTCTTGCCTGATGTTTTAGTTTAGGCATATTGTGCCAGATTTACAGCTGTGCCACACTTTTGCTGTTTTCAGATGATAGATTATACGGAGCTTAGTGAGATGTTAAAATTTGGCACATTGTTTTAAAACCAAACCTTGCTTTAAATTTCTCTCCAACTTTGTCTCCTGTCTAGTCTGGTGTGTTCCTTGGTCTCCGTGATGCTGTTTGCTTACTAATCTTCTCTTGCAAATTTTCACATAACAGAAAGTTACATACAACTGAACAATTCAAGATTCTTTTAAGGGTAATAAGTAAATACATTAGCATGTTTCTGGAATATTCATTTGTAAAAAAAATAAAAAATAAAAAAATAAATAAAAAGGTGTTTTATTTAGCGTTTTTCATAAAATCTAAAACTTTACATTGATGTTTTTGATTGTAATGTGACAGTGTCAAAAAGTTGTGTATTTTCTATAACTCAACCAAGAATCTGCTGAAGTTTTGTCAACAGCTAAAGTCCACCTCAAACAAAATAGGAGATAACATTTTTTTTTTCAGACATCTATTCTGAAAGTACAAGTGGGACAGGACAAGTTGCGGTGAAAAAAGAAAAGCAGAGAGAACAACTGCTCTTTTCTGTCTAACTGGTTGACATAAAAGGCCACATTATGTCTGAGATTAGAGGCAATTACACTCAGAGTGCGCTTTAAGACCTTTGTTTGCCAACATGACAGGAGGGAGCAGAGGTGTAATTTGATGAAGCGGCTGCACGAGTGAGAAACTGCTTTGCAGGCTCCCGATGGACAGAGGCAAAGAGTAGCCTTTGTTCACTCTTTGGACATAGTAGCTGGCAGAAATTTTGACAAAAACTTATCAATTTGCAATTAATTTATTAGAAGAGAATTTTTGGCTTTTGTTACTGCAACTGATTGCATTACAAAAGTGAATTTAAAGAGTCTTTATAGCCTTAGAGAAAACACTTTTATCTTTGCATTGTGGTCCACACAATGGATCAAAAACTCATATCTATTGTTCCACAATTTACATTAATTCAAATGTCACAGTTGAGCAGGTTCATTCACATGTCACAAATACTGTAAACATGTGACTCAGCTTTAGCCTGAGAGTCGCACAAAAGCAACACACCACATCTTCAAGACGTGACATCTCTCTTACTCTGGCCCAGAGCATTGTTTTAGTGAACCGAAGGTTTTCAGGACAGGAAACATGCAGCTTGTTCCAGACCAGGCAGCAGAATGGAGCACGTCTTTATTTGAGGGAAGTCATTCCGTTAATATATAAAACACCAAAGCGGTGTTTCCTTCCCCCTTACTTTCCTGGTGCTGTCCCCTTCAAAAGGACTCAGTCCTTTATACTGGGCTCACATACACACACGGGAGCAAAAGAAAAACAAACAGAGACCATTCAAATATCAACCAACGGGCCTTCTGTCTGAACCAAGGGGCTGCTGCACAGCTTGGTCCGAACATGTCCAGTGTGCAGATGTGAAGCCTTCTGAGGCAGGCAATCTGAGGTATGACAAGAAAAGTAAGCAATGCAATTGATATTTCTTTAAATATTACCTAAAACTAGCACAACACAGTAATCCCTGTCGTAGTTTTGATCTTAAACAAAACAAAGAACTACAAATTCAATTCACCGATCTTGGGCAGTAAAAATTAATAGTTAGGTAACTTAGGCAAATTATTTATATACCAGTCTAAGTTCATAGTATTAGAATTTAAACACAAAACAAAAATATGACATGATTTAATTTCTCAGATTTACTTACTACTCTCCTGCTCCTAAAATACTTCATAATGTTTGTAACATGAATAAGAATGTTATCAACACTTATTTCTTAAAGATGCTTAATGCGAAGATTTAATAAAAAATATAGCACTCAAAAAATTTTATTTTCAAGTGTGCACTATTCAAATTATTGTCCCACTTTGCTGTTTATAGAGTAACAGAGGTTGAACAAGCTAATTTTAGTTGAGTATTTAATTAGGGTTTTCTGTTTAGTTAACTAACTTGTAGCCAACCGCTTAACTAAAATGCCCTCTTATTTTACAAACCTTAATTTCAAAACAATGTTCTAATATAGTGATCGTTGGGGCTTGCTTAGTTTCCACCGACGGTACTAATAATATTAGAGTAGTAATCTCACTATTAGTATTCTACACTACCCTGCTTCATGGTGACATAATATTCCAGAGTAATTATCCAGAGTTTATAATACTCTAAAAACACTTTTCATATTTTAATGTCTAATAAAGTATCCTGCAAAGCTGTAAAACAAAAACAAACATGCAAAATTGAGCTATGTTAATTATTCACTTCACACTTTATACATATAAATCTTTTGGGGGAAAAAAGTCTTCAAAAGATTTTATAAAACGTAATCTGAAACCAGTTGTTCCTGAAACATAACATAACACCAACTTTTCAACCACTGCTACATCCTGCGCTTTAGACTTTGCTTGTCTTGTTCTCTTTTGGCCTAAATTTCCCATAAGGGTGTGTGTGCAAGAGGAGGAAGAGGACCACCTATTAAAGTGAAATCTTAGGAGTGATGGATGGGAGCCTGTTGAGGGGGGAGCAGAGCAGCCTGCTTACACCCCAGGGGAGGGGGATGATGAACAAGGAGGGAAGAGGAGGGGAGTAGAGGGGGTGTAGGCAAGGGAGAGTTCACAAAATTTAAACTCGCACCTCTCGCTGTGTGTGGAAGGGATGGAGACCTCCCATGCTGTCTGACTTAGAAATTACACTGATTCATCCTCAGAAGGACTTTCAACTTTTGCATGTTTTCATACAAATATTTTACTTTCATCTCAAATATTGGATAGATAATATATTCCCCAACGGCTTTTATGATATATAGGAATGACTCACACTTGTTTGGGTGTGTAGTTGTACGTACTTTAGCTATTCTTTAAGTAATAATTCTTAGATGAAAGAAAGCGAGACTGCAGGACACACAGTACCGAGTAGATTACGCACCACTTGTGGTGAATGCGTTTGTTAAAGTTGGTGTAAGGAAGATAAAGTTTTTAAAATTCCTTGTGTGTTATTATTATTATTACTTTGTAAAGTACTTGCCCCTCTATTTTCAAAAAACACTTGAAACATATTGTTTTGTTGTTTTGTAAGTGACGTACTGTATTCATGCTGAGATTAAATTACGTTGGTTGCACTGGATTTTATTTAGGTGCACCAGAGTAAAGAGGGATGAACACAAGTTCACATCAGATATTAGTTTGTAAAAAATAAAAGGAAAAAAAAAATAAATCCATGGTACATTATCCTTCCACCTCACAATAAGTTTGGAAATTTCAAAGGGTATTAATATATTTTAATAAATTAACTGATTATGTATTTTTTTATTACTGTATATGCTTGATCATTTTTTTCTTTTCTTTTTATTTTATTATTGACTTTTTACTGTGTCAGATTCCAAGCAGCTTGCAAGGCACAAACACCAAATTTGACTCTATTCCTACAGATTAGCATCTTTTTTAAAGTTCAAATATTTTATATACAATGGTGGTCTACTACCATTGAGTCCAAAATATTGTCAAGCATTACTGATACTGTCCCAATAAGGCTGGAGGTGATCACTGCATATAATGTCAAACTAAAAATTGCTTATGTAGCCCCCCCCCCTTCATCATCCTGGTGAAATTAACTGCTGTTCTCAAAGTCAAATTTTCAGACATCACATTGGGAAAGAAGCAAATGGAGAGGCTGGAGCCTTTGGTGTTTAAGAATTACTGGTGTAGTAGGTTGCCTTTAACTGTCAGGAAATGACCCATAATCTGCAAGCGTTTGACTGCTGCAGCATTCCTGTGAAATGACACAAGTTGAGGTAGATTAGGAGCTGGGTAATTAGCTCATTAGTCAACATAAACACATGGCACACCCTGCCAGTCCCCTCCCCTGCCCACAGCTGGTGGCAAAAGTGAGTTCCCACATGCATACACAAACACACACACCCACACATACCTGCACAAACTCACGCAGACACACATCCTGCTCTTAGACTACTTCATCATTATTCCTTCTCATTTCTTCTGAAGTTCTCCATACTTTTTGGGTTATTTTTTTCTTTTCCAGCCTCATCACCTTCCCTGTTCTGTTTTGCTCCAGACAAGCCACTCTTTCATATTGTAGCCGTGGGGGCTGAGGGCCAGCCACTTTTCACCAGCACCTCCCAGCTTATCTGAGCACTTTATCAGCCTGAGGGGAAAGACATGTGGGCTGAAGCTCTTCACTCCTCTGCTCTACAGCTCAGACGAGAGAAGACGCAGCAGGCTGTCAGCAAACAAATATGTGTAAGCCCGGGCTCAGAAACATGTCACTCCTGATGAGGAGAAAAGCTTTATGGATGCTGGGTTTCAGTGTCCGGTTCCCATTCTCTCTTTTTTTTTCTCCCATTAATAACAAGGTGCATCCTTTTTCTTGCTTTTCCTCAGAGAAGAACTGCACTTTCTGAAAGTTCTTAGCACGACACAAGGCCTTCAACTTTCTTTTAATCCTTTTAATCCTCATAAACTATTTTAATCAATTCATAGACAATAAAATTTCCAACGTGTCACAGAGATAAAAATCTTCAGTCCTAAAATTTAGCTGGCTTAGCGCTTTAACTTTTGCTCACAAGCAACATTTGAGCACAGAACAGAACTAGCTGTGTTTCCCCTTACTCTGGTAGATTTTAGTGTTAAAAAGCATGAATGAACATTTGTGTGACTTTCCACTGTGTGGGGCTTGTTGGGCGGCTGTCACTCAGGAAGCAGAGCACTTGAAGTGCTGGAAGGTGGAGCAAGCTAATAAAATAGATTGAGAGGAACGAATAAAGTAAAAGACAAATGAACTGTTCAGAACACTAATCAGCTGAAGCGACTGGAAGCTTAGAGACATAAGGAGACAACACAGTGGATGAAACCATCCATCATCGGCTGGGCAGACAGCGCTTACAGCGATGCACATCATTTTCTGGGTAATTTAAAGAAAAAACACTCAGTTGCTGAGCCTTCCCATTAGCACAGCTTATATCCTTTTAAATGAAGAACTTAAGAGTTTTTCTAATTAGTATTTTTTTTGTGGGTTTGGCTTTGAGCATCCAATCATTTTTTTTGCAGTATTCCTGTCTATGGTCCCACTTATACTTTTGTTTTTGAGTCTTAGACTATCTCCTCCATTTCACAGGTCATATTACAATCAAAGAAAAACAATTAGTGTGCTCCTCTGTGGTTCTCATGCATATTTATTCATAACCAAGCATTTTCAAAATGAATAAATACAGGAATTGTGCCCTTTTATCTGTTTTTCATTTTTAGCTCCTCTTCCTTCATATTTTAACTTTAAGTTAAAATCAGATATGTACATAGACCTACTTTACGTTAGTTGTAATTTCCAAAATTGGTTCTATTTGCTCTATGCAACACCAATGAGAAATTTGTTTTGTCAATTCCGGATACATTTTACAATTAACATACATTTCCTCAATATTTGGTGTAATTGCCTTTAAACTGTACAACTTGGGTTAAATGTTTTGAGAATACTACTACAGGCTTCTCAGAATGGTTTTCTAGAATTATGAACCATTTCTCTTCAAATAGCAGGTTTTATGTAGAGAGGTTTGTTAGCTGACCTTTGAGACTATGGGATTGAGATCAGGATTTTGTTTTGTCCACTTCTTCTTTGGCCGCTTTGTGACTAATCTGCCAGTGTGTCCAGTGTCATTCATTTAGAGTTAAATTCTCTTTACCAGGGAGCCTAAATTGCATGAAAGAAATGAACAGGATATATTATGAAAATATAATTCTTCTAACAATCACAATCTTAACACTTCAATCTTATCAAGTAGTAAAAAAATAGACATAAACAATTTAAAATATAACCACTAAAATGGGATTCTGGAAGAGTTGGTCAGTGAGTGATCAGGTTTTCAAGCTCCTTTGTCACCTACCTGTGGTCCTACTGCCATCTGCAGAAATACACCGCTCCAGGTCAGAGACAACCAATCAGAGCCTGGAGGAGGATCTTAGCACAATCAATCAAACTTTGGTAGTATTGTGTTTTCTTTTTTGTTTTTAACAAAAAAGTTTTTTAAGTTGTTTCGTGAGTAGACAAATTCCATAAGAACTGTGTATCAGATGTTAAATTTACAGCTACAATTAAAATGATTAATTAAAAGTGTAAGAACAACAAACTTGATGGGAGGGATGCTTATATTGACAGTGATAGGTTAGTGAAAGTGCCATACCTTGCTCTTTGGTAGAAGGCCACTGCCTTATCAGGCTTGATGAATGACATTGTCACCCTGCTATCTTAATGAGTCTGTCTATCTACCCATCTCCCTTTTCCTTCCTGTCTCGTTTCCCAGCCCTTGGCCTTGCTCCTCCAACCTCCCACCGTTTGAACATTTAGAGCTGGTTTTTACTATTAAATGTGGGTATGTGTGTGTGTGTGTGGGTGGGTGGATGCGTGGGTGGTGGTGGTGGTGGGGGGGGGGGTGTATGTGTGTGCAAAGCCAGATGGCGGTACTGAGTCGTTTTACAAATTACAGTGATGAGTGACTGAAGTTCATGAGTTATTTTCATTAACAGCTTCTGTTAGCAATTGTTTACTCATGAGGAAAGTGAGGAAAACAAAAATACACCTATACCTTGACAAACATTGTGATGTGAACAGAAAGTAGAAACAATGCTGCCTGTTCCAAAAATGTGGCATTTTTTTTTAATACATGTGTGTTGGAAGTGTGTAAAACATCTTTAAATTACCCAGTTTTTACAACAGAAGGTTAAGTAAACCCTGAATGATCAGGACCTGCTAGTGAGCAACTGGCATCCTGAAGTCTCATTTCCTGGTCTTTAAGGACCATCCTTCCTTTTTCTGGCTGCAACTTCCTTTTTAACACCCACTGTTGCTTCACAGACTCCCTAAATGTATATTAGTAGGTGGTTCTTGTGTCCTTTGCAGGTTAATATGTGGACAAATGGTAAATAACATTGGTAGTCCTCACCAGCTGGTTTGAGTTCCAGGGTTAGCACCAAGGTGATAAATGTCAGTGACCATGGCTTTACAGGCAAGGTTGGAAAAATGTTGCCTTATTGGGAAAGTTTGTTGATGTTTACTCCTCCTCTTCCTCTAGATGAAGCAAAATTGATGTTTTGTTGCTGATAGAGAAGCAAGGCTATGAAATGTTTTTGGAGATTGTGTATTTTATTTTATAGATTATTGGAAGGGGACTTTTGTGGAAGTCACATAATTATGACTTTCATGTCGCGATAGAAGGCCCAATAATAATTATGTTATAACCTGTAGGTACAGAGAAGAAAAGTGATGTCATTTGTAATTGCATATTTAATCTGTATTACAATATGTATATATGCATGTATACTACATGAATGGATGGATGGATACTTTCAGATTAAGGGTTTATGCATTAAAGTTTTTCACACTTGTATAAAATAATGTGGTTAAAAAAAACCTTTAATGCATATACCCACAATCTGAAAGTGTCCATCCATACATAGTATATTGCATAATTATTACTTTACATTTTTGCTACACATACATAGTGTGTATTACTGCTGTAATACACGCTATGTATGTGTGTATTTCAGCTGTAATACACACAGCTGTATTGCAGCTCTGTGTAAATTATCATTAGTAATATATACATTACAAATGTATATATGAATGAATGAATGAATGGAAAGATATAATAGGTCCAGAAACAAAGAAAATTGTTATTTTTATTAATCTATTGAAATTATAATGTGTTGTGAGTTAAAGCTTAATATGAAATATTCTTGCAATGTGTAGTTAAAAGCAGTCTCTTCATTGTCAGTGACCGAACATTACAATATGTTTTGTTATAAAGGAAACTTTTCCACAGTGTTTAAATATTCCTACCCACAGCTTGGATACTATTGGCTGTCTCACATGCTAATTCATGTTTTAGCATGATTCAGCACAGAAAAAAAGGCAGATGCACTTTGCAGCAAGAAGTGTGTTTTTTTGGGGTTTTTTTTCTTTCTTAGTGTCAGGATGGCTAGCCAAAGGGTGGTCCAAGTTTTCTGGTTATAAAAGTAGCTCAATGTTCCGGGAACTCTGGGATAAAAAGTGAAAGAAAAAAAAACATGGTGGTGAGGTTTTCTGGATAATACCTCTATCTTTCAGCCTTGCACTGCAGCATAAAGGAGGAGTGATTTTTTTCCCCCCTTCTCTGGCAGGTTTCATAGCCTGTCCATGGAAAGCATACTCTGCACATTCTGCAGACATGGGTCTTCAGGGAGGAAATAGAGAGGAAATTGTGCAGAAAGTGTAAAAAAAATCAGCCTCTCTTTCTCTTGTTCTGTGTTTCTCGGTGGCTTACTTTACAGAAAGAAAGACCCCCTGTTTTCAGATTACTTCTAATTACTTTCGTTTTTCTCTCAGCGGATTAGTTAAGGGCAGAATCTTTAAGAGCAACCCAAAATGTCAACATATAATGTAATGCTATAAATGAAACAGTTTGCAAGCCAGATTTGTTCCACAACATCATAACCTTTCCAGCAAGATAAGCATTCATTACTACAAGCCGCCCTTATGCTAATGCCCAAGCTGATTGTTAATACTACGTATCTGCTGAAGCTAGATCTTGCTGATCTGCCAAGTGTTAGAAAATCATGTTGATTTTCTTCCTAATCCAAGGCTTTGACAAGAATGTCATGAACAAACATGATGAAGAGGATCCGGAAATGTTTGCAGCTTTGCAAGATGCTGTCGGGCTTAATCCTCCACCACACTGGACAAATATTAGCCAAACTCAGCTTTCATACCAAGTTTGTCACTTTTACACTCACATTTTGGCAGTACAGCATGCTTTTTCATTTTTTAGAATAATGTAGAGTCACATGGGGATTTAAAATATGGGAATTGTTGCGGAAAGAGATTTGGACAAAGAGTGTAATTTAAGAGTTAAACTCTAAAATAGAGGTTTGTGTCAGAGGAGCTCATTGGTATCAGCTCACTTTCAGAACTGGAAACTACTGTAGTCTGTAAATCAATTGTAAATCTACAATTTGTCACATATGCTCCTCCAATCCACAATTGTTGGTGCTACTTTAAAGCGAAAGAAGACCCAAGCAACTAGAGACAATACTTTTCCCCTTGAAAAAGGTTTTTATTGAATTGTTGGAATTACATCTCCCAACTCAAAAAAGTATTTCTAATGAAAGAGACTTCTGAAAACAAGCATTGTTTCACAGGGTCAGATAAAGTTGGCAGCCCCTGAATTTGACTTTGTCCATGATGACATGATGAATAATTTCAAGGTAGATATATGTGCCACAGAACCTAGGCTGGACTTCCTGGTCCAACTAGAAATATAACAATCTTGTGGTAATGAAATATTGTTAGTTTGTTAAAGCTTAATTTTGGTCTCATAAGTGCTGAGTGCATTTTTCAGATGTTAGCCGTGACTCCTGCCTGGCTTGTAGGAAACTGCAACAGAAATTCTTATAGCTTGTACATTCTCAAACCAAAATCCAGGGGCCTTCATGGAACAGCTGTTCTTACTGAGATTAAATTGCATGGATAATTTCCCCTTCACTTCTCAATTTGCAGAGGACTATGACATTTAAGTATGTATTTTTAAGGTTGTGGTCATTACATGACAAAATGTGAAGATGTTGAAAGAATATGACTACTTTTGTAATGCACTGTATACAAGTTCCACAATATTTAGACCAAACAGGATGGAGGGGTACCCATTGTCCCAGTTAGCCACCTACAAAGATGATTTAAGTCAGTGGCTTTGGAAGTCTGTGAGATAGCTAGAGGGTTAAAAAAGTCGTCACCCTTGATCCAGGGTTAATAAAGCAAAGAAAGAGGGGAACAGCTTCAAAGACACTTCTAAGTCGATTTGGCAGCAGGGTGCCTTGCCACAAAAGACCATGTTTGGGAATGAATTAAAAGAGGCATGTCACCGGAGGGAAACGTGGTCAGGAATTTTCAATGTATCAAAAGAACATAACTGATAAATAAAAGGAGGATGGAAAGGTTGTAAACTTCACAGCCTGACTAGAGGAGGGAAGAAACCCTGTGGTCTCTGATTATTTAAACACAAGTCCAGTTTCTGTCGGTTGCATCTGAATAAGAAAAGAATGCAAACACATTCACACAGACGCACACACACCTGTATTTAATATGAGTCACAATGTTGTAATACCTTTTGAATGCAGTTAGGAACTCTGCGTTTTGGATTAAATTTTGTAAATTTCTACGCACTTTTTTGTTTTTATTAATTTTCACACCTAAAAACTTTATGAAATTCACACAAATTAAAAATCCAGACAATTCTTTAGATAAACAATAATCAAAAACACAACAACTCAAGTTTCAGATCTCTGGATATATACAAAAAGCTAATGATCTATTCAGGCGACAAAAGTTAGAATTTTAAACATTTTATTTAGCTAACTAACCAACCAACCAACTGATGGAGATTACGAGGACAAAATGGGAACGTCACTGGATTTCCCAATCTGCTCTTAAAGTCCGACACGAGAGAAGTGCTTAATGCCCAGACATAGAAACCTTTCATAATGCACTCTATAACTCCGGCAGCTTGCCAGTCATTTTTAGAGCCAGTTAAAATTTTGGCAAACATTCATCACATAACAGAATTTATGTGAAAGCCATTTGGCTCAAGTTTGTATTTTACTTGACACCTTATTGGCCATACTAGTACTTCTTCCCACACATTATCAACAACCAGCGGTGCAGAAGAGCAGACAAACAAAGATTGTGCAGCTTATTGGACATATTGCAGATTGGTTATTAAATAATTTCTGCATTGCAGCGAGATATGGAGATGGTTAAACAACTGTAAATCAAGAGCTTTAGTCTTCAAACCAAAGTCTAATCAGACAAGATACGATAAATTATTTCTCTTTCACCTTGGAGAGATTATTCAAATTTTTTTTAAAAATGCGATTTTACTGCCAGAAATGTCACTGCAGTGAGTTTATAGGCAAGTAGAAAAATCTTCACAGGGTGTAAGACTAACAACTAGTCAGAGTGACCTCCTTTTATCCATTGTGAGACGAGCATGAGTCTCATATTTTTTTCTGGTTTATTTGTTAACCTCTAGATGTGAACAGATCTTTTGGAATGTTCTAAAATCCTATGAATTGCATTCTAAACAAAAAAATGAAACTGCAACCGGAGGAAGTAAATGCATGCTTTTATGAATTTATCAAAATAATTTGCGTATTTAAAGAATCAGTTATATCTTATGTGATGCTGTTTTTTTTCCTATTTTCTGTATTTTAAATAAATGTTGCCAATTTTTTCTTCTCTAATCTAAAGCAACAAAATTTGAGGAACCAGTCTTCCTTTGTGTGCATTTTCTGAATCAAACAGATGTACAAACTCTGGCTTGCCTGTCTCTGCTGTGATTTTATTTAGGAATGCTTACCAACAATGACAAATGAATATTGAGGATATATAGATAAGTGTAGAAAATGCACGCCTAAAGATTATTGGATGAATCTTTTTCCTTTTAATAGTGCATCACTGATGACTCCAGTTAATTTGCTTTCATATCAAATGAAAGAATCTGGTCTTTACATTGATTAGTTTGTGACACTGTCCCATTTTTGATTCTCAAAGTATTCTTACCACGCAAACATGTCTACACCACATGTCCTGAAATAGGCAGCCAGAGATTAATTTGGGTGTACTTTGACTTTGCTCACCATAACAGTTATGTTAATGAAGCATATGAATGGTCCAGATACCATCACAGGTCCGGTACCTGAGGCCAGGAACCCTTCAGAAACTCAGCTGATTACAAAAAAAGAGAACATTTCCACTCCTTGGCTTGGTAAAACAAACAAATATGGCATGGAAACCTATCAAAGACGCAAAGGAGAAGCACGGTCTCTAGCTGGTTGCAAAGACGGCGCGATTTTCCGTGTCAACAACTGGCTTATTCATCGCTCTGAAGGTGAGCAGATCTGGGGGCTGTGGTTGAGTATTCAAAGGGAGAAAGGATTTAAGACTTGTGCCAGAATTTGAGAAGTGTTAATCAAGGAGAGGCTGTGTGCCTTCTGGCCTGTACCTGATTACCACCAAATGAGCCAGCAAAGGCAGCAACAGCTGGGCCTTACAACAGAGTGGGGGAAGGAGGTGGAAGGTCATCATTCGAAGCCACCCTGGAAAGGATTAAAGGACAATGAAGGCATTTATAAAGGGGGATTTTTATAGTTTTTGAAATTTTACAAACAGACCAGAGGATTTTATTCCAATTATTCAATAGAAATATCACTGGATACCCTTTTTCAAGTACCTCTGGCAAGATTTGGTAGTTCTTTCATCCCAGCTTCAGTTGAGGAATATAGATTTTCTCCCTCTGGGTGATTTGTCTCGACAGCGAGAGTGAGCCAGTGACTGTTAACAGACAATCTCACCTTTTCTTTTCTCTGACCTACCCTATCTGAGCTCAGCACATCACTCAGCTCATGCTGCCAAGATTAAGTACATGACTCAACATTATGATATCTGTGATGAAGTATGTATTTTTCTCTGTGTCCCTCTTTTCTTTTTATCTCTGTCTCTCTTACTCTTGTCAGCTTTAACTCCCTCAGGTCTTCAGATTTATTTTACACAGTTTTTCACCACAGCAGTTTAAAAGGCCAGTGGATTTTACAAGACAATAAAAAGGTGAAAACATATTCTGTTTAGTTGCTCTCCTGGGTTTTCATTTAGTTGATTGAGAACTGCAATGTGGTACATGAGGCTGTCATTACCTATTTATAAAAACCGTGGTCAGTAATTGGTGTATCTGCAAGTAGAGGTAATTTTATGTTAAACAGCTCCTTCCAGCAGCAATGCAAGTGCAAACAAAACAGAAAGTTTCCAATGGCTTGCAGCGTTTAGATAATTCATGACATAATTTTTGTGTATCCACCAATACAAATTACACTCAATTACATTTGCCCTCTTACATTTTTCTTTATGTTTTTTGTGACCCTTTAACATTTCATACTATCAAACACATTTTAATGTTCAACAACTCTAATCAGAATATACATATAAACAACTCTAATCAGAATATACATATAATCAATCAAAGACGGTTTATCTTATTATCAAAACAAAACAACCAATTTAAATTAATATGGCTATTTGTGAAAAAGCAGTTTCTCACCTTTTAGAATCATAAAATAAATGTGATTGCAATCAATCACATATCAAGAATGTTGAGATATTTCTTTTTAGCGATGTTTGCGCCAAATTGATACCAGACTTGTAAAATAAGGACATTACTCAAAGTGAACATATCTAAGAAGGCTAAAAGCACTCAAAAAGCAAAACATCATGTCCTGATTTAAAACAATTAAAGAACTTTTAAAACTTTGAAACTCCAATGACCCATAGTAAGAACTAAAACTCAAACATGAGGAGAACCAGGAATAGTGTTGAACCTTCCCAGACCCAGTAAAGTTATTCCAAAAGCAAATCAATGACTCATCTATGAGACAGATTGTCACTTCCCTCAGCTGAAGTTGGTTCTCAATATTCAACAATAAGGAAAAGACTGGACAAAAAGTGGGAATTCCAAAGTCAACAATACAGTTCATAAAATCCTCTTGAAACAAATCAAAGACCTGTATCTAATTTTCCAAAAATACCTTTAAGAAATTTGTTTAAGTATTCTGTGGAGTGAAAACACAAAAATGAAACTTTCTGGAATCTGGTGGACAGGTCACTGGACTCCCACCAGAGTCTAGAGCTCCAGTGCTTTTTTTTGTGTTGCAACAAAAACTCCCAGAGGACAAAATATTGGTTGTTTTTGAAATATAAGAAAGAAATTCTTCCAGAACACTGTTATTAGTGACTGAGGAGGAATGTCATAATAATGCTATTGTAGGCCACAAAAAACTAATCCAACACAGTATTTTTCTTTCTGATTCCTGAAAATTTCACAGAGATGAAATTTTCTCAAATACATTTCCCCTTTAAACCAAAACAAATTCTCTGCTTGTCGGTTTTTCAAAAGTTTAAGACTATTTACTCCAATTGTACGCATGTAATGACTTCACTCAGAAAAATCTTTTTAATCATGTGGAATGCTGACATGAACACTATGAATTAATTCTTACTATTATTAATGATAGAAGTTTTTAAATCAAATGAGATAGCATGCTCTTATTTTTGTTCATAAGTAACAAACCAAAGTGGTTAAAGATTACTTTCATAAAAACAGAACAATAAATCTACACAACAGGGGTTTCCAAGTCCTGTCCTTAGAGCATGTGTCTTGCAGCTTTTATATGTGTATTTTTTTTTTTTACATACCTCAATCAAATAGTCAGGTAATGAGTTGGACTCGCTACAACTTCATTGCATGCCAGAAGTCATAAGTAATACATCTAAAAGTTTCAGGATACTGGGTTCTGAGAAGGGGAGTTATGCAATTTCCAGGCACATAGTGTCATCAATTGAGTTACCTTCAGTTGTTATAAAAATCCTGCATATATCAAACTTAATTTAAATGAAATTTGACTTCAGAATTTGAAGTCTTGACATTTTTAGGAAGCTCCTGCTCTTTTTTCACCTCATCATCTCAACAATGCTTCTTCATTATGCTGTGTACAACCGTTTTTAGGATCATTGGACTGAGAAGTACATGACATAGTAAACTCAGCAGACTCACAGGTCTATCAGATGTTAGAACGGAAAAAAATCAGTTGGTCAGCTGAAGTGGTAAGAAGAGCAAGGAGCGTTTGGAGTTGAAAGGTTAAAATCAAAACTTTGGTTCTGGTTATATTGTGCTTCACTACCCCACCATGTTGCTCTTCCTGTTTGGTGAGCACCTTTCATCCACGATAAGTTAAAATGGAAGACCATACTCCTTTCAAACAGAAGCGATGTTGTCAGCTTTGTTGCATTTGTGAGGTCATCAACAGTGTTAATCCCAGGCATGACTGGAAATAATAGGACTACATTGACATTGGTAAAATCATAATGCACAGCATTAGCCATAGTTTCACTGAATAATCATGTAACATCAAATTTTGGAAAATCTCCGGAGTATGCTCAGTATGGTCTCTTTCGAACTCACAAAGCAGAGAGCAATATATTGAACAGAATGCCCTGTGCTATAGTTAGCTTCACTCTTTCGGAGTGGTCTCTGGTCAGCTTGCATTCACATATGCATTCAACCCGCATCAGAGTTCACCTAAACCAAAGAAATCTGAACCAGAGTTTTGTCTTTTTTTTGGTCTGCATTAGAATTTGGTTGCACACTCACACCTCCTCAATCGAACCAAACTTTCAAGGCAAGCACTGTGTGGTTTGTTTTAGTGGGTGCAGCTCAAATGTGTAATATCACATTTTGTGTGGTATTGGTTTTATTCTTCTTTGGTTCTTTTGTACCGTTTTACTTTTGGTAGTTTGTTTGTTTTCATTCTTTAAGTTTTACCTGTAACTTAGTTGAGTGTTACTAGCCTATTTAGTGAGCTGAATGAAATTAAGTATTTTAATTGAAGGTTGAAGTATTTCAATAATAAATTCTTATATTTTGGAGAGAAGATGTCTGTGTTTATGCTCTATGTGTGTGTGGGCCGGGGCTTGTTTGAGAATGAGTGTGTGAGGTTTCATCATTATTTATTGTTCTATAATATCTCACCTCACCACCGGTTGAGACTGAAAGTTATCTTGTTATTATTTGACAATCAAGTAGTGCCCAGACTTCGAATCTAAATGACCAAATTTGTTAATAACTGTCTTTGGCATTTCATAGCCAAACCAAACCCATTGTTGCACAACAATGGCTATCCTTAATTTGCCATAACTCTTCAAATGTTTTATTGTTTTTATTTGGCGTTGCAGTAGTTGGCATTGTTTTGTTATATGTCTACCTATTAATATTAGATTCTAATTTTTTCCATTATGTTAATTTTTCTGTGATATGTATGCCTTTAAATATGGTTAAATTGTTAAAAGATATATTAGATAAACTATGCCTATTTTTAATTGTTGTTTAAATAGAAACTACAGGGAGCCAAAAAAGAGTGTCTGTGCCCTCATAAAGATCAATGTGAAGCTTTCAAAGCGACAAAAGGAAATGTAACAATGTAACAATATGATTGTTTTGCACTTCCTCTGACATGAAAGACACGCGGAAAGAGACAAGTCTATTCTGAGCCATAAAAGGCTCGTATTTTTGTTTAATTTTAAACCTGTTTATTTCTGAGCGGGATATTTAGAATATTTTTAGACTGAAAATATTCTTAAGTGTGAACTTCAAACGGAGGAATTGCCTTCAGTGGCTGCAGATGTTCCAACAGACAGACCTGAGCACCACTGCACATTTATACAGTGTATCACATGCTATGA
>CAEFZY010058117.1:0-14212 GCA_903066815.1 Brachyrhaphis roseni
TTTGGTCTGTGGCCAAACAACATGGCGCCGAGCGACGTAAACGTCACAGGAAGTGACGTCTGCTCCAAAGCTCTATAATGTTGCTGTTTCTGCTGCTGACAGGCATGGAGGGCTGAGTTGATCTGAGACTGTAGCTGTTAAACAGACCATTGGAGAGAAGGTCGCTGATTATGAAGTTATGAAATAAGCAAATTTGCTGCCATTTTACTAGTTAAGCCCTAATAATATCTATTTAATCTCTTCAGGGGGCCCTAGAAATGGTTTAATTGTAACACAGACTATAGATCTAAACCCGTAGCATTCATTTATAGAGAATGAAACTAGAAACGTTTCGCTACCAGCTCGAGTTTCCTCATATCTCCACAATGAAACGAAACCTACATCACTCTGAGTGGTTGTTTGAACTCAATGGTTTGTTACCGTACAGTTAGACAGATTTGATTTTAAGTGTACTGTCCCTTTAACGCTCACCAGTCTGTCGAGTTGCTCCGCCGCTCGCTAGATGTTGCTGCAGCCCCGTTCCTGCACAGAAAAGCGGGGCATCCTCCTTCCAGAAAAGAAAACGACGAAACACGCCACAACACTCCCTGAAATGTGTTAATTAAACCCAGTTTCTGGCTATGTTTTAACAGCGGCTCACGGGAAGAACACCCAAAACAGAAGAAATCCGCTTTGTTAGGAAAAAAAATGATCACGGTATGTGAAGTCTTTGTTGGTTTGCATCCCCCGCATTGTTTACGGCGCTGCAGGCCGCAGCATCATGACAGGAGCTTCGCTGGGCGGATTTTATCTGAGGTTTTAAGATTTGCCCATTTATGTTCTGTCTACTTGCGCTGTTAAATTATAACTGCCACATTATTATGGGGAAGAAATAAATCACTGATTAAAATATAAAGCGGGGAGGGTGAACTGTGCGTTGTCTACAGCAGGTAAACCATTCTTGTATAACATTATGACCACCTGCCTAATAACGTGCTGTAACTGATTGTGAAGTTATTGGGAACCGTCTGTGAGGTCTTGTACCCCTGCTGCAAAGCATCACGCTGCCTCTGCCAGGGTGCTTTCTTCCCATAATAAAGCCTTAGATATAAACTTGATTTACGTAATCTTCCATTGTTACAACGTCCAACTCTAATGCTTACGTGGTTTTTTATGACTTTTTGGAAGGGTGCAACACAGACAAGCAGAGAGGCCCGCAGTGAGCAACAGTGATGTTTTCTGACACCTTTCAGTCAATACCAGCATTAACTGCTTCTTAGATTGGTCCACAGGGTTCAATATTTTATTCCACAAGGCTTTCCTTATATATTCCTTATATATTTTTTTTATTTTTCCTAACATGTCCAGTCCGGCAGTGTGAACAGGACAGGACACAGAACTGTGGTGTATGCGTGCGTGTGTGTCTGGAAAAGGTTTAAAAGGTAGAAAGATAGGAGTAGAGGAGAGAAAGAAGCCTAGTCAACACCCTTGATGTCTACCTCTGCGGAAAAACAAAAAATAAAACTGAGAAATAGATTTCATTATTGGACCACATAGATGCTAATTGCTTCAGCCTGGGTGCATCCCTCCAAAGCTTTGCCTTTTGTCAAACCATCACTTTATAACACTTTAAAACACAGCTAAAAGCTGCATATCTTTTTATCTAGTTGTGTGTCTCTATTTCATTTATAGGTTATCAGTCCCTCCTTGGTGTGGTTGTAAATATCAGGATGCTGGATAAAACCGATGACCAGCAGCAGGAGGAGTCCAAGCTCTGCTCAGAGTGCGGGTGCAGTTTCAGCCCACCACAGCTGGACTCCCAATCTGATTCCGCATCAGCTAAACAGAAGCAGACAGACGGCAGAGATGCTCCATTCAAATGTCCATCCTGTGAGGCTGGAGGCAGCAGCAGCCCCCCCAACGGCCGGCGAGCCCACCGGCACATTCGACTGGACCCTCACAGCTGCAGCATATGCAACAAAACCTTCATCTCATCTGCCCACCTGAGTCTTCACCTCACCTCCCACAACAAGGAAAGGAAGTTCAGGTGTAACATCTGCGGTAAGTTCTTCCATCAGTCCTCCCACTTGATGGCTCACAAGGTGATCCACAGTGGTGATAAACCGTTTAAATGCCCCGAGTGTGGGAAGAACTTTGGGCGCGCCTCACACTTGAAGACCCACCGTCGGCTGCACACAGGAGAGAAGCCTTTTAAATGCACCTACTGCAGCAAGTCGTTTACCCAGAAGGCCGGGCTTCTGGCACACATTCGACTCCACACCGGGGAGAGGCCCTACAAATGTGAACAGTGTGGCGCGGGCTTCCGCTCTATGTCCACCCTGCTCTCCCACAAGGCTCTAGAGGCCGCCGGACAAGCCAGACCCGCACCTGTTCCTGCTGTCATTTCTGCACCCGCGCCTCCAGTCAACAAGCCACACGAAGCGCAAAGCAACATGGTGGATCTTAAGTGCGGCGTCTGCTGCCGCACGTTTGTACGCTCTTCATACATCCGGCTTCACATACGCCTAAAAAAAGGCCAGCGACCTTATCACTGCAAAGTGTGCAACAAGACCTTCGTCAAGTTGGAAACGTTTGTGAACCACTGTGACAAACATTTGAAGCAGAAAAAGGAAAAAAATTGTGTTAAATACGAAGTTGTTAAGCCTCCACAGTTTGTTCCGCTCTCCCGGCCTCCTTCCCCAGAGAGCTTACCCAATCAGGAATTGTCTTCGGAGATGAACACGCACGTCACAATAAAAACTGAGACTGATGTTTAACCAAGAGGAGATGCTTCAGCAAACAGGTGCAACACGTTAGTGTCAACTTCAGCATTTTGCATAAATGTTTACAAATGAAAAAATAGGTAGTAGTATCCCACAAGCTTCTGTTATTTACTTGATGAGAAATACTGTCCAAGTGAAAATTTTTTGTAAACATAATATTGTGGGTGTGATAAACATGACGGAAATAGATGCTAAAGAGAAAACATATAACACTGATGTCACTGAGTTAAAGTGGAATACCAGAGTCACACAAGTACAGTGTTCACAATTATCAGGCAACACTTGTTTTTATTAATCAGCATACAGTATTCATTCATACAGTGTTCTCGGTTAATCCAACATGGCGGACTATTTTTCTTCACTGTATATTTCCTGTTTAACTGCCCACAGGTCAGGTGAGGAACATCTGTTAGCAGTTTTCCATCTTTAACACCTTTTCTGGCTAGCCTTTATCCTGCATAAAAATCATTGTCTCTTTGAAAGATGTAGACTTCTTCCTGTTCTGCTGCCTGAAGAAAGTGTCTTAAAAAAACTGGCATATCTTTGGGAGTTGATTTTGAGCCCATCTTCAACCTGAAAAGATCCAGCTAGCTCATCTTTAATAATGAGCTCCACCTTGACATCTGACTTGGAGCTCTGTGCCCATTACTGATTTACATGTCCATCCACCTGGTCCATCAGGTCACTCTCATTTCATCAAGCCATAAAACCTTTGAAAAATCTGTCTTCAGATATTTCTTGGCACAGTCCATATGCTTCAGATTATTTTTCTTGTTCTGTGATGTTCAGGTTTTAGCCTTCCTTACCTTGGTCATGTCTCTGAGCATCTTATACCTCAGTTAATCTCGGTTAATCCAACATGGCGGACTGTTTTTCTATACTGTACATTTTTCTTCCTACATCCTCTGTAGGATGCAGTTATAGAATATAATAGAAATACAAGAAAAAAGTACTTCTTGGTAGCTTCTCTTGATTCTTCTCAAATCCTCTGCAGTTTGCATCCCCCCTATTACTTGATTAATATTTGTGCACACAGAATATATCTGTCCTACTTTTATCTCATTTTGTAATGTAGTTTAATTATCTACAGCCCCATGTGTGCAAAGCTGTACAACATTTTTGTAAAAGGTACGGCCCATTATAAGATATCATGGTAAGAGAACTAAGGATAAGAATATTTGAAAATATTTTAACATAATTGTTTGTTTTATTTAAAAATAGCAAAGGAACAATAATTTCCTTTTGCTACAGAAAAAATAAAATTACATATATGCTATCTATACCATATATTTATTACTTCCATTGTTAAATACAGGTCTGAGCAAAAATATGTTTTATTTTGAGAATGTGGAACATTATTTATTGGAGTGATTCTTTGTTGTTTTTTTTGTCAGATTTGTGCATTTCCACTGTGAGGTCCAAAAGTTTACTTTGAGTGTCACTCCTACAGCTGAGCCATTGGTGCTCATCTTCACTATTCTTTGAATACAGGCCTCCTCCTACAACTGAGACCAGAAAGCAAAAAAAAGAGAGATATGGACTTCTAGAATAAAAAAATAAATAACTGGGATAAGCTTATTTGAATTTCTCTTAGACTTTTCTGTATAGAAACATTTTTAGGGAAACAAGAAAGGTGGGAAAAGCTAAAGATTACAAACCTTGTGATCTAGAGCCATGCTCATTGTGCAGTTTTTACTCAGTAGATATGTAACACAGCAGATGAAATAAAATAAAACTCAGATTGTAATAATCCATATATATTTATAACAAATAAAGTAGCACTATGAGTCTCAAAGGAGCTGCATCTGCTTCATTAAGGCTTAAATTTAATGATAGACTCTTGAGGTGGCGATCTTTTTGGCTTGAATCCTGAAATTTAAAACACATAAAATGGATTAAAGTCATAACAAAATAGCTTTGACAGCATTACCTCCTTATCGTTTACTGATTTTCATTAAGGTTACGAGATTTGAGTAATGTATTAAAATCAGCTCAACACATGTGGATGGATTTAAATGTTGTGTTGACAAACAAAAATGCCAATTACCGTACTGCTTTTTATGTTTTAAAATTACCAGAAGATATAGACGATACAGGAGCTAAAAAAATAAAACAATAATAAGCCCAAATTATGAATACTACCCTAGTTCCTGGGAAAGGTTCCTACAGTAGAAATGCACAATCTTTATAATTTTCACCAACTAAATATAATGGTGAGGTGTTGGACTTTTTTGACATTCTTTGTGGAGTAACAAAAGTAATACATGCTGCCTGTCATAATTTACAAACTGTATTTTTTTTTTACGGTTTTACCTTTATAAGGTTGCTGGCTTTAGTTACCAAACCCTGACTTGTGTTTTATGCAAATATTGTCTAAGTGTAGAAGACAATTTTTACCCAGCAGATTAGTAGTGCACCTCATCAGGAGCGTTTTGACTTTTTAAATTACTTTAGCTTGTTACTGGTAATCCACCAATTCTTAATTTATTGCTTACTTTAACATGAAAAGCTAATTAACAAAAATCTTTTTATCTTTAGGTGTTTAAATAATTGAATATCAGTTAAATAAGTGAAAATGTAAATTAAGCTTTTTTTAAAACCATTATAAAGACTTGAGTATAATAAAGATTAAAACATTATGTTTCTGTTGTACCTGAAGACTATCTTACTACTCTTTAATGACCCCTATTTTCCTCCATTAGTGACTCCTCAGTTTCTTCTTCTCAGTCACATGCTGCTCTTAAAGAATGACCCGTTGTGTGATCACCTGTTCCTGTAGTGATCAGTTGTATCACTAAAGACTCAAATGGCCTGCCAGGTAGTGCCCTGGGTGTCACATTTTCAGTAACCGCTTCTGATTACTGGTCAGCAGCAGCTCATGGGCATATGAGTGGACATATTTGACTGGTTTACTGTTGATTCGCCACAAACCAGTCACCTCCACATGGGAAAACTTTTTGTTCCAGCCTACAAATTTAAAGAGAAAGTGAACAAAAGTCATGAAAACAACAGCACATTTATGAATATGGATGTGAAGTGAGATATTTGCCTGGCAGTTGTCCGTGTTGCTGTTGATGCTCCAGTGCAACATAACGGTCATGTGGCGTCTCCACACTGGGTTTCTGTGCAGGACAATGTTTCCATGGATGGAGTCTCCGTTGTACACCTGGATCGGCCTGTCCAGCATGAACAAAGTCTGCTTCCAATGGGTTGGACTGAGGATTAACAGATCATAAACAAAGAGTCATTTCATAATACAGTTGGTTCTCAGTAAATTGGAATATTGAAACATTTGTATACTATAGAAATTCAATTCAAACAGTAAAACTCATATTCACTCATATTCTTTTAAATGACTTAAGGGTTGCAGCCAATTAACACCAGATATTTTGTTTCTACAACAATTTTAATAATACTTGACACCAATAAAAAAACAACATTACATACAGAAATGTTATATTATGGCCTACATAATCATGGAGACGACTACTGACTTGTCAGTTGTCCAGCAGAAAGTTATTAAACCCACATGGAGGCTAAACCAGAGTTGCTAAAATAGGTTGCTGTTCATAGGATGTTGTATCCAAGGGTTGGATACAACTCATTGGATTCAATGGGTTGTATCCGATGGGTATACAACCCATGTATCTAATTGGAATCCAATGGAATACAACGTAAATCTACAAATTAAGATTCGGTAGAAAAGGCGAATAAGCCCTAAAAAGATTGCAAAACAAAGCCTTTTTAACGATTTTGAGAGAAACTCACAAGATGAGGCAATGCACAAAGATGTATCCTGACAATGGGCATTAGCATTTTCCCTTCCTCAATTTCAATGCATTTATTCAGCAAATGTAAAAGAAAAATAGCTGACCAAAGTGTTTCACGGTTTTTCCAAACAACAGTTAAATAAAACATAGAATAATACGGTCAGAATAAAATAAGTAAAAGCCAGGAGAGTAGCATATTTGGTGTTTTGTGCATAATTAGTCAAAGGATGGAGAAAAAAGTTTTGGAATGGGCATTAAAATGACTCTTCAGCCGAAGTGGTGTAGACATGTAGCGGCATGATACTTTACAGTCCACTTAGAACATTAATTCCTCCTCACATTTTAACTTCGATTTCAAAACATCGAGGAGAAACTACTTTCGTAGATTATGTAGATAGGATGCAACTAGACTATTACAGAATTTCTTTTCATAGATGTATTTAAATAAAAAGAAATAAATGCTTTGTGTAATGAATCTATAAATGAGTTTTTTAATTAAATTATTGAAACTAGATTATATTCTAATGTATTGATGGATTTTGAAAGTGTGAATTAGATACTTTTATTTAGTGTAGTTGCAGTTTGATTTTTACTCTGAGTTCGGTCCGGTGTTGAGCTCCACTGTTGCTCCTCCCATCTCCAGGCTTTCAAACTGAACAGTGAACCAGGCCGTGAATCCGTGGAAAATTCCAGCCTTCTCCACACAAAACTGAAACTCACCCTTCATTTCCTGAGAAATGAAACTCTGCTCCATTAGTATCAAAAGATAAACAGATAAGAACTACAGTCTCTTGTAATAGAGAAGTCCATTTGATACCTCAAGGTCTCTCACTTGTACAGTGTACATGTTTAGGCAGATGACATCACAGGGAGCAGAAAGGCAGTCCTCAGGGTCAATAAGATGGCTGAACTTTGGCTTGGTGAAGAACTCCTGCTGTGCCAAAGGCCTGCAGGGATGAGACATCAATCAGGAGCCAAAAAAGGAATGAATCTGCTCCTACAGAAAGCATTAAAAGTGGTTGAAGGAGGAATTTATAATACATAAAACAGTATGATCTGTTGTATGTATGTATGCACGAATGATTTTCTTCAGGGCACAAAATAAAATTTACTTCATCCAACTATTTCTAAAGTTCTTTCGGGAGCTACATATTTTTGTAATCACAGTAGTCAGTTATTTTAATTATAAATGTGTATTATATTTTATTTCACTTCTTCTCCTTGTCATGAAATACATGTTCTTTTCTGTAACTCAGTTTATTTTATATCCCTTAATCCCAGTGTTTTATGAAGCTGCAATAAAGCTATGACTTTATAGGTGAATGAACATGAATCATTAAGACATTTGGGTCAGCTCAAGTTTTTATATGCTCGGCTTCTGAATAAATTTGGACACAAAGTAATATCCACTAGCATTTCTGATAGAAATTGTTTAAAATCCTTAAAATGAATACACATTTTTGCTAGTGATTAATCTCACACTGAAAACACCCCCACATATTTCTATAAGGTTTACAAGCTGAGATGGCTAAAAAGGTAGATTTTATGTTAATTAAACAATTTCTGTGTTGGTTTGTTCACATGTTTTTGGATAAATGTCCAATTCAAAGATCCATTGACAAGATTCCCCCAAAATTTTAGCTAAACTATGCAGGTAGAGGGTGTTGGTGCCATCCACTCTAATAGGTTTCCAAAGGGTTCTGGAGGAGAAACAGGCCTACACAATCACACATCCTTCCCCATACTTAACCCTGGGCATGATATGCTTTTCAACATATTCCTTTTTTTCAAACCAAACCCACCTAAGATCTCTGTTTCGAAAAAGCCAGATTTTTGTTTCATCTGTCCAAAGCACACAGTTCCTTCTAACCTTAAAGTTTCACCCAATTTTTATTTAACCTTTATTTAAGTGGGTAAGTAAACAATGACCTCTTCAAAAATCAAGACATCACAGAACAGAAACCAAAAACAATAATCTTTAGCTCCCTCTGCAGCACATATGCAGATAATGCTCAAGACCAGTGTTCCACTACTTCTCCATCTGCCTCAGCTTCAACAAACTTGAATAAAATGTAATTAGGTTATTACCAATGCCACATAGAAGCTTATTGTTTAAAACAAAGTAAAATATTATCTAACAGGTTCATAATTCTTGTGACAGAAATAAATGCCATTTACTTATTTGGAAACCAAACCTATTTGGTTTCCTTAAAAATCTATTTTTAAATCTATATCTGAACCTTTTTCTTGCTCATTCGTGTCATTTTTCCTTGTTTCATTTTGTTTCATGAGCCTTTTGTTGATCCTAGTGTCTAATTTTCACTGACTTTCATTTAAAAAAAAGATGTTGCTATCCACCATGAATAACCTGCAGAAGTGTTTGGCTCTGTATCTTGCAAAGCTTGAAACTGAGACTTTTTCAGCCTCTGAACAGTTTATTAGAAAAAGAAACAGCTTATTGTTGTAAGTGATGCAAAGTTAAAAGCCCAATTTGCTTTACAGGCCCCCCTCCTCTGGGTGCCACAGGACTCATCCCACTAGGTAAGAAATCTCAAACCTCACTACATCGATCTACCACCTATACATTTGTGTACAAACTCTGAAAATGAGGAGTGAGCAATGCAAACAAAAGTAGATAAAAAGATAATGTTCAGTTCCACAGCTGACCAGTGGCTCTTACTGTAGTGGCGTGAAGTCCAGGCCATAAGGTCGCTCCCAGAAGGCCATTTTCTCTGTGTAGTAGCTGTCGGCCTGACATGGAACCAGAGCTAAAGCTGCTGAGGAGGGCCACATCACACCGCCATCACGGAGCCAGCGATCCCTGGCCAACAGGACCGACTCCACCATGAACTCAAACTGGACCAGCAGAAAGTACAAAAATTAGAGATATTTAAATCTTTAAAACAGAGATGAGACCAAAGAAAAAGACGGTAAAATAAAAGTTTTGACAGCAACATCAAATGAATTAATCTATTATTTCTCAAAAAGACTAAATAAATGTCAACATCAAAAGATAACCACGAGAGGATCAATGCAAAAAAAAAAAGATCATCAGTGATTCAACTAAATGCAAGGAGGGAAACTGTTCCAAAGGCCAGGGGCCAACAACTCAACAAGCTTGATTTCTTGCAGTTTCTGGTTTTGCCCATTGAAAAACAAATAAACTTTGATTATGATAACAAGAAGAACAGCATAATAAGCTATTAAGAGAAATCTAAAGGAAAGATGTGCAATACACATAAATAAGATTTGGAAAAAGAGCCAAGTCAGTCCTTTTTCCAACACACCTGACTCAAGACTCATCATCATTCAGTTCTGCAGAGACCCAGCAGTAAGCCGATCATTATATTTATGTGTGTTACAGAAGGGATGCATCAGAATGTTCCATTTCAGATATCGAGTTTACTTCTGCAAACAAGGAAATTACACTAATCTGAGCTAAATGAAAGTCATTGACATTTTCTACTTTAGTTCATTGGATAGATCACTGGAAGTCTGCAAGCTCGACTTTACACATTGCTTCTAAAATCACTCCCAAACAATAAACACCAAATTTGGAAGTTACAGGGTTTATGCACACTACAGAAAATGTTATAACAAGCAACACTGAAGGTTTAATAATTACCAGCAGACAGTTGCCCATCCACTCAGACACCAGGATGTCCACCTGCTCTGGCAGCTCAAGCTCCTCTGCTCGCCCCTGCAGCACAGTGACCACCTCCTCACAGCCATTCTGCTTCACCAGCTGTCTGGTGTGCTCCACCATGGAGCTTGCCTCTACAGCATACACCTACAGAACCACCAAATAATTAGAGCAGTGTTAAAGCCAAGCTGTGTCTCTGCAGTAGTAACAGTGCTTGTCCAAGAGATGGAGGTATAAATACATTAATGAATACTGTGAAGCACATGTAGGATCTTGCAGAAGCAACCGTTCAGCGAATACAGTTAATTTTATTACGATTTTTGTTGTGACAGATCAACACAGAACAGTGCATAATTGTGAAATAGAAGAAGAATAAGGCATAGTTTTGAAAGGTTTTTACAAATAAATTATTTGTTAAACACATGGTGGGGTGATGTATTTAACAATCTTTAATTCTGTGCCCTTATATCAAACCTAATACTCCCGAATTGCCTTTAGAGCCAACTTAATTAGTAAAAAAAGTAAATCTTTGTGTAATCTTAATACAAATACAACAACTGTATGAAGCCCTCAGAGATTTGTTAGAGAACATTAGTAAACAAAAGGCATCACTATGACCAAGGAGCACAGCAGGGAGGCCCTTATTGGAAACCTTAAAGCAGTGGTTCCCAAAGTGTGGGGCGCACCCCCTAGGGGAGCGCAGTACCATTGCAAGGGGGGGGGGGCACGAGAAGCGGTAAGGATGGAAAAAAAAAAAAAGGTTACACAAAAGTGTTTCACTGTAAAGGTAGTTTGTAGTGTGTTTTGTTGCAACCTGAAGTGTGAAATAAACTTCAGTGGAGTTTGAAAACAAAATATGGACAATGTATGGGCACACACATCGGCCCAGTTGATTTTTTTTTCTTTTTTGGGGGGGATTTTATTGTAATCTATGGGGGGGCCCAGAAAATCTTTGGGAACCACTGGGGGGGCCCAGAAGAAAATCTTTGGGAACCTCTGCCTTAAAGCAAGGACAAATTATAAAACAATCCAAAGTTTTGATAATCCCATAGAGCGCTGTTTAATTTATGACAATAAAATACAAAGAGTATGGTACAACAGCAAACCTACAAAGACATGGTCATCCATCTGAACTGACAGGCCTGGCAAGGACAGCATTAATCACAGAAGTTAGTCACAAGCCATGCAGGGGACACCTCAAAAAAAGTTCTCTGGATACAAATGAGATCAAAACAAACCTTCAACAAAATGGCCCACAACAAAGCATATTTGTGTGTTGGAAAGGCTTACAGTCAAATCTAATTTAGAATTTTATTCAAGACTTTAAAACCAATGTTTAGAGATGTTCCAGATCTAATCTGACTGAGCTTAGTTATTTAAAGTTATTTTGGTGGGCAAAAGCCTCAGTCTGTAGGCCTGCAAAGCTATCAGAAACAATACATGCAATATTTTATTTTAAAAGGGGCTCTGCAAACCTGTAAATTGGGTTCATACATATAAGTGTTACACTTCTCGTATTTTCATATGAATGAAGAAAAAAATAAAGTCATGAATTATATTACTTTCACTTCGCACTGTGTTGGCCCGTCATAAAAATCCCAATAAATCCATTGTTTGTAGTTATATACAGCAAAATACAGTATATAATATCTGAAGGAAGGGGCATGAATTCTTGAAGAATTTGATACATTTGAAACCCTCAGAAGACAAAACATTAAACTGTGCTCAGCAAGAACTTATCTGCTGTTTTTACCATAGAAGGTTTTGCCAGCTGAGCACAGAACATGCTGATAATGCCAGTCCCACAGCCGAGGTCCATCACCACCTTATCCCTAAGTGAAGCACTATTGCTGACAATAACCTGCCGGTACGTCTCGGTGCGGCTTCGGTCCGACAGCATCTCCAGGTGAAGCCTCTGTGCGACAAACAGATAAAATAACTGCTATGTGCAAGACTACAATATTAATTAAACAAATTTTTATGTAAGAAAGTAACTGAAATTACGTTACGAGGCACATTGTTTCACAGTTAAGCCACAAAAGCATCTGCTGTATTTAAATGGACATTTATTTAGCAGAAAGTGATTTGTGCTTTTATGTAAGCTGTCCTGCATTAGCAGCAGAAAGCAGAGGGCTTGTTTCAGCAAGGATGCTAATCTAGTCAGTTTGGCTCATCGATCCTTCGTCTGACTGAAGTTTGTGCAAATTAGAATCTACAACCCTGATCATGGGTCTTGAATATCTGCAGTCTAACTGCAGCGTGTATTGATAAATCCATATAGGGGCCATCTGTGGGTCTGAGGTAGGAGACAGATTTCTAATAAAGTCTTTGTCTCTGTACCATGCCCTTCACTGCCCTTCACAGACGTCCTAGAATGATGTCTGTGTAAAGTACAACCAAAATATCTTATATTGTGAATTGTTTAATAAAGATTAATAACCATAATCAGAGATGCAGACACGCAATAGATATAATCCCAGACGTTATTCTCACAAACTCAATAATGTGATTACAGTTTTATTTGTATAGTTGCATTATCTTTCTGAGGGCAGTTTATTTATAGATATTCCTAACAAATCTCTTTTAAAACTATTGGCAATAAACTGTGAGGTTCTTCTCCCAAACAAAATGTGCACAACAAAAGTGTCAATAATGATGAGAGAAAATCTGCACAAATGCATCTGTTAGTAAGAGCATCTTGGTGACTGCTTTGATTATTTATCAGAGTTTCCACTATTTGCATTTTTACAGGAGCCTTGACTTTCAAATGCTTTCTAGGTGAGACATACTTTCAATTTCTTTAATGACATTGTTGTATTACCAAACATCAAGAGCTGTTGTGAAGGTTTATCCTGTTTCTCCTTTCATGTCACTTTAAGTCCCCCATAAACTGACATGTTGAAGCACTTTAAAAGTAACAACTCCGAGGGTTAGGTGGCTTAGGACTGGGACACACATTTACACACTCCTGATTATTCATTCAATTTCTGAAGCTAAATATACGGTGTCTTGCAAAAGTATCTAACTCATAGAAGCGTTTTTTTAAGTTTCGTCATCCAACCATTAAGTAGAATCAATTTTAACTAACAGACCAAACACAAAACAATACATTACTGTGAAGTGGACCAACATTATTTTCAAAAATGTTTACAACTAAGTAGGAAAGTGTGTTGTGCACTTGTATTTAGCGCCTCCAGAGATGATACTACAACCTCATTTTATAGCAAGTCTTTTGTGGTACATGCTTGCTATGTCTCAAGACTGACGTTTTTGCCTATTCAACCTAGCAAAATGGCTATACTTGATAAAGAGTGTCCATAAACATAAATTCTCTCTTTGACTTTGGTCTGGATTATGAGTGGGACATTTTTACACATGGATATTAGTTGATGTAAACCATGCTATTTCAGCTTCAACAGTATTTTTAGGGTCATTGGAATGCCTGAAAGTAAACCATTGACCCCTGTCTGAAATCTTTTTTCACCCTCTAACAGGTTTTCTAGCCAGACTTCCCTTTATTTAGATGCTTCCATCTTTAGAGCAACTCTGACCAGCCTCCCTGTGCCTGCTAAAAAGAAGCATCTCGACAGCATAATGAGACACTTAGGAGTATTGTTCAGACCTCATCTAACCACAACACAATCTTCCATACATTTGCTTTTGCTTTGTCTTTTGGCAAAATACGAACACAACTTCCAATACTATAATGTCTACTATACAGATCCTCCCTTCTGAGCTGCGCATTACTGCAGCTCCTATAAAGTTACTAATTCAGTGACTTCTGAAGGCAGTTTGTTACATTTGGTTTTATTTAGGGGTATCAGCGTGGTAATTACAAAACACGTCACACTTTTAAGATTTTTGTTTGGAAAGTAAAAGGAAAGGAGTTA
This sequence comes from Brachyrhaphis roseni, assembly GCA_903066815.1. Classification (NCBI taxonomy): domain Eukaryota; kingdom Metazoa; phylum Chordata; class Actinopteri; order Cyprinodontiformes; family Poeciliidae; genus Brachyrhaphis; species Brachyrhaphis roseni. The sequence goes on from CAEFZY010058117.1 coordinate 14,066, forward strand.
TTTTCCTAACACCTACACCAGGGGTGGCGAACTCCAGGCCTGGAGAGCCGCAGCCCTGCAACTTTTAGACGCGTTTCTACTTCAACACACCTGAGTCATATAATGAGGTCATTAGCAGAACTCTGGAGAACTTGACTGCACTTAGGA
>CAEFZY010058123.1:0-39366 GCA_903066815.1 Brachyrhaphis roseni
TCCATCCATCCATCCATCCATCCATCCATCCATCCATCCATCCATCCATCCATCCATCCATCCATCCATCCATCCATTTTCTTTACACCCTTGTCCCTAGTGGAGTCAGGAGGGGTGCTGGTGCCTATTTCCAGCGAACATTTCGGGTGAGAGGTGGGGTATTCAAAAGCCGTCCTTAAATATAAATTATTAAAGGATGGAGACACCAAGTCCATGTGTCTCCAGTTAACTCTGGGTGAATGGATAGAAAGACAGATATATAAATACAGAAGGGCTAGAACAAGAATCATCAGTTTACTTGGCATATGGAAGAAAAGACATTCAATGTGATACATTGAATGTATCACATTCAATGTATCACATTGAATGTGATACATTGAATGTATCACATTCAATGTATACATTGAATGTGTACATTCCTTTTCAATGTATACCTTTTCAATGTATACATTGAAAAGGTCTGTGTTTTAGCTAAAAGCTAAAACACAGACCTTTTAGCTTAATATAACAAGAACTGCAGGAAAAGGAAAACACCCTTATCTTTGGCTTTAAAAGCTTGTAGATTTTACCTGCAGATTGACATCTGAGCCTTAACAATGGGCTTAAACTTTTGTGCTATTCTGAATTCAGTTTTGGCCACCTTGTGTTCCATGGCTTTTGAATTTCTAACTTTAACTTAAATGTTGGCTTGAACAATGACCCCAGCAAATCTAAACTGGCTAAACGTTTCTCACTTTATGTGCTTTTGCTCAGATTTAAAATGTCATCTTGTGATTCCCTCTAGCTGACAGTAAAGTTTGACGTGTGTGTTTGAGCCCAAACCGAACAATAGTGCTTTCTAAACTTACCACTGTTTAATTTGGACTAATACTCATAAATTCTTGAATGTGTGGGTTTATATTCTTTGGAAAAATGTTGACAGTTGAGTTAATAATACATAGTTATTATTTTTCCTGACTTAGAGCTTGGCAAGCCACAGACGTTGATCCAACGGGTAAATAAGAGCATTTTAAAGGTGTTTAAGCTCGATTAGGGTGACTGCATCACACTTTATCAACTACATTCAGTCTTCTCCTGCGGCTTACCAATTTCGCTACACTGAAGAAGCTATGATTTTAACCCCTGGCCCTGACTGATTGTTACCAGGTGGCCTCAATAGCTGTCTGCACGAGGGATCATGTGTGTTAGAGTGTACGCCTGTTCACATTTGGAGATGAATCACAAAGACTGGAGGAAATAATTGCGTGGAAACTCAACAACTTTCACTATATCCTCTACACTGTTAAAGATGCAGATGTGATCTTGACTGTCTAGAGCTGCACATGATTGTGTGTCTGATTGGGAATGTTCCAGAGAGAAACAAATTTTTTACACTAAAGTATTCACAGGTGTCTGGGGTTATTAGCATGTGTTTATAACACTGTCTCAGGTTCTCAGTATCTGGGCTTCCACTTGATGTCTTGAGGGATGGCCAGACGATGGAAAACCCCTGCTGTAATGCTAATCAGCTAATACATTCTGTCATGTGTGTCAAGAATAGGACAGTAGTTTAATCAGTACTGCTACAAAGCAGATGACTGGAGATAAACAATATATAAAGCCAAAGCTGCCTTAAAGCAGAGATGTTCCAAAGATAAAATTTGTTTAAGTATGTTACTGTTGTTAAGATTTTTAAATTTATATTTATGAAAACTAAACTTCTATGTTCTATTGTTTCATTTTCAGCTTAATTCTTATCATAGCAACTGGAGTTGCTGGTGCTGGTTTGCAGCTGTTAGTGAAAAAAGGCAGGCAAAACAACAATCATTTTACACAGTTCATTTACACCATAAATCAATTTAGAATCTGTACTTTTTTATTTTAAAAAGTATTTTTAGGCAATCAAAGTAAACTTGTACTGGACAAGTTGATTCCTAAATTTATCCGCTTCACTTCCCCTGCACATCTTCCTTGTGAGGACCTTCTAATTTGTTAAGCACTTCACAATGTTTAGCTTTAGCTTCCACCATCCATTCCTGGCTGAAGTTTGGTCTTAATGCTGTGATGCTAAAGAAAAAAGAAAACAGAGAGAAAAGCCAAAATGAGAACAGCAGTATGAAATGACGTAAGTTTATATCTGGTTCAAGAAGACTTCAGCTGGAAATCAAGTTGTGCTAAAGATGGTCTTCCTGTTAACTAGACTTTTCATGCCTTTCAGGGCCCAGTACGTTTTTTTAAACTCAAGAGTTAATTATATGGCCTCTTTTAATGATAAACCATTTCTAAATGACTGAGTAAGGTGATTGAGAATTTCTTCCCGTTAGAAAGAGCCAAACAACCAGCCAGGAAGTCTCAAAGTGTTTACACACGAAAGCTATGAAAAGAGTTCTTACTGTGGCAGCATGTATGACTTCCTAGTAACAAACACATTTTCAAGATGTTTCCAGAAGAAGACAAGCTTTTACTGCAGAAATGTTTGAAACAGTGGCGACTCGAGACACATCAATGTAAACAACAATGGCAGGTTGATTTGGAAAGCTTTTTCACTGAATGGTAAAATTGAATAACAGTGATTTGACACCTATGAACATATTGCTTCATATTGGATTTTTGGAAGAGACAACTTCTTTCAAACAAGACTCCCTCCCTCAGCAGAAAGCAAGTGACTAAACACTTACTGCTCTGAATGTGCCTGTTAACAGGAACTATGACGTGGCAACAGCTTGAATTTATTTTTCAATCTACGTTGTAGCAAATGTTATTTTAAAGTTTTTAGATTGTAAGAAACATGTTGTAAATGTACTCATTTTACTTGGATAATTATTGAATTTTTTAAAATCGACAGATTTTTTTGTGTAATTATTTCAGAAATGTCAAGAAAGATACACCAAAAAATGCTATACACAAAGGCCATGTACTCATTGCAGACTGTGCAGCTGAGCAGGACTGATTCTAATAGGTGGTAATTGCCATGTTTCCCGTTTATTTTTAATGTTGTCAGGGTTATTACAAGAGAGCCATTCAGGCCTGTGGTTTTGAGTTGCCACTGTTTGTCTTTTTGTTCAGAGGAGTGTGACCAGGGGCAGTGACATCTGCTGAATAAAATATCATTCACATATGGACACACAGACCCTTCCTTGCATCTAATGAAGCAAAAAACCATAAAAGCAACGCAAAATTCAGACTGTATAGTCAAACTTCATTAGTCGTATTTGTGGTTGCCTGGTTAGCAATATTTTACTGATGTTCTTTAAAACGGCGTTGCATATTCTTGTGGCGTACACACACATACACATGAGCACTTTGGCACATACTAAATAAAAGATTGGACCCTAGTAAACCAATCCTGTCCACATATGCTGAGTACAGCGTCAGCTTCCACGCCGTATTGTACCGCCGTATGACATTCTGCAGGATAGAGTTGCAATTTGCAAACCATAACATGGGTCAGAGTTGAGTGAGGTGGGGTTAAACCAGGAGACCATTGTTTTCCCCGCTAATGAAAATCACATGCATTTTAGCAGCAACAGAAAGTTTTGGTAACACTGCTATTGTTTACTAAAACAAACAAAGCATTGGATGTGGAAATAGAAAGCATGGATAACTGCTGTTTTTTGATTTGCCAGGTGATGTATTCGGTTGCATAAGAGCTTGGAGCCCACACTCTGCACAACCGGCCCGATCTGGAGGAATGTGACTGAATATGAGGGAAGCCAGTGAGACTGTACAGGCCAGAATTTAAAAAGAAAATCAGCCATAATGGCAAATTATGGGTTGTGTTTTGGTAAAGCAGCACTGCCCTATTCATTATGGATCATTATCTTTAACTGGATGAGTAACAATTTTCAAGGCTGGATTATTTTTGAAAAACACCAATATAGATCTGTTTGTGTTCAGTGATTTTGACACTTTCATTAACCGTCACACTACGCTGATGTGAATGTTTATGTGGCATATTCTAATGTTACTGCTTGACTGAAAGAATAGTTTTCTAATAACCTAGACTAGGTGGTTTTATTTTAATGTATTTTGGCCTGTATATTCACTTTTATTTCTTCATCAAGCTATTTTCTGATCCAGTAGAGTACTAGGCCTTCTTAGGGAATTTTCCAAAGAATACTTGGACTCTGAAAATGATGTGTGCCAATGTAATTCACTCAAATAGCCATGTTCTAGTTGCTTGGTGGGAGAACAAGTCAATTTTAATTTTAACAGCATTTTATTTCCAGGGTGTGAACTTTCTCTCTATTTAATCACAGATAATTACCCAAGCTTTCGGGAAGTTGTGTCATAAAAGTGGAAATGTACGCATGAGTAAGGGGCTTGCCTGTCTGTCTGCATGTAAAATCACATGCATACAACAAAACCAAAGGAAAATGCTGACTGCTGCCCCTAATGAGTTGCGTGTTTCATTAATTCACTCCATAAGGGAAACCGGAGACCACCACTGATCTAAACTTTCTGTTTTATGTGAGTAAGCCAGACTCTTAGTCCTGCTAATTCCTCATTAAGTTTTCCTTGGGCTTGCTGAATTAAACTATCCGTATTTCCATGATTCCCCGTGGAAACCCTCCAAAGTAACATGGTTCAAGTTCATTCAAAGGCTGAAACAGACAACGGCAGAATTATCATGCAAATTTCTATGGTGGTAGACACCACTGGAAACAGACTTGTGAATTGCATTCTCGTGAGCATAGAAATATGAAAGCCGCAGATTATTTAAGAACTGTAAATTGGAATGTGGGGTCTTTATGAATCAGGCTGTTTTGTCCAGCACATCCCATAGGTCCTCAGTAGGATTGAGATTGAAGGCCAAGTCAACACCTCAAACTTCTGCACTTCACACCTTCCCTGAAACAATTGTTTTAGTTATGGAGGGACACATTGCCCCAATGAAAGACAGTGCCACCATTAGGGGAATGCTGTTTTTATGAAAGGGTGTGCATAACACATGTTAAAGAAACATCCACATTATTGCAGGAATAACAGCTTCTCAGCAGAATATTGCCAAAACCATTACACTGCTTCGGATGACTTGCCTTGTTCAGATAGGAAATTCTGGTGCCACATGTCTCTAGGTAATCAATACACAAACACCCGACCACCTACATGGTCACTTCATATGAACAAAATATTAACTGTTTAATTTATCCCATCCACTTTCAGGTGGAATGATGATGAGGCAATCAGTGTTATTCATTTGATCTTTCAGTGTTCAGAAGGTTATGGTTTATTACGTCAGAACCAATATGACCAAACGGATCTCTCACAAAGGGCTTCTAGAATACATAGAGATTTGGCATGGTGCAACATTTTGGCATCCATACATATAAACTCTGCCTGGTGCCTGCCAAAATTCTCTCAGGCATGTTAGGCAGACTTTCACTTTTGTTTTTACTTCTTGTACCTGCCCTTGAGAAGCTCTGTGACAAGGGAAAAATACAAAAGTAATAGACCATATCTGGGTTTATTCCAATCTATACTGTCATTACAGTTCTCAACAACATTATGGTAAAATCTTGTTTTCAAGATTTTAGTTCATTTATGGACTCTCTCAAATAAGAGATTTATTAGTGTCCTGCCAAAACACACTTATTCAGATTTAAGCTTTTGATAGTTTTATTGCTGTGATTGTGTTTTATGTTCGATAATTCCTATCTTTTCATGTCTGAGCCTAAACGTTGCAAGAAACAAACTCTAAGCTCAGAAATTTACAGCAAAAGTAAGTCAGTAAATATACTAAGAGTGCAGTATCATGCAAGCTCATTTTTCACCACAATCTGTTCCCAGGTCTGACACATAAAACTTCCTTAATCCTTTGCTTCAGCATTCACAGCCAAGATAGTTCAATGTCATTCATGAAGTCCTCTGAGCAAAACAGTCACATTCCCTGGCAGAATTTCCTGATGCCTAAAAGGCGATTGGGCCTCAGTTTGAACTCTGGAAATTCCTGCTATTTTTCCAGAAAACCATTAGGCCCATAAAGTCAGTGTCTGTAGCATGCTGAACCTTGGCTTACTGTGACTTAGGAATTTCATAAAGACGTTATTTACATGTCAATAGAATTGTCTAATAAAAGTACAAGATAAGATAAAATAAAATCTGTTACTTCGCCAGTATTCCACATTGGTCCATTCAAAGTCGACATCTCTACCACTAGACATACAAGAACTAAAAGCAAGCTTGAAGTAGATTCTGCCACTTTACAGGTTCAGGGGATCTCCTCTCTGGCTACACACTGGTTAGTCCTGCAAATAGCCAGCACTACCCTTTATATACTGTATATTTCAGTTGAATAGAAATAGAGCAAGTGATGTTGATTTCCATCTATTAATGTAAAAATGTGGTTAAAATGGTGAAAAGACTACACATATAAAGACATCTATCAATATGCATGCTTGGCTTACACATCATTGACAATGAGGATGTTCAAATGGGCTAATCTAGGCAGAGTTTGAACAGCAGATATTGGTTAAACCTGTACAATTTGTAACATATCTTTGTAAGCCAAATAAGGACAAGAACTTGGGAAACTTTAATTTTCATAGCAAGAACGATCTGGAGGTTTCCAGCATTTGGTTTAAAGTAAATGCTGAAATGTAGTTGTCCTTTTGAAAATTGGTGTTAAGTGCGAACAGGACGAGCAAGCAGCATGGTGTTTATACTTGAAGGGTACCTTGGTGCAGTATATTCTGTGAAAATAAACTTATCTAGAGGATTTTTGGAAATGCCAGTGCAAGGGGACCTGCTTTGTAAGAAAACTGTACAAATGGTCCAGTTTGAATGAAAGGTGGAATGTGCGATTCGCATCAAGTTACAAAAATTCAGAGGTGCATAACCAAGCACCGTGACAGCTCACGAGTGTAGGGGCGGGACAGCGCATTGGCCTTGTGTTCCCAGCTCAACACGTCAATTATAAACCTAGCTTTAGGTTCACTACTTTCAACAAAGCTTATAGCCTGTCTCGAGTCATCCGCTGAATGTGGCAAAATTTGCTTTCCAGGTAATTGATGAGGTTTTAGGGAAAAGATTGCACAAGAACCTAAATATATGTATTTTTTATTTGTAATAAAACTTTATCATTGACAAACTAAGAAGAGAAGTAACTAACGAAGTAACCACGATTGTTCCCCAAACTCAGTATTGTCTGCCACTTATCTCTTCCCATGCCCACACCTTCTGACCTCACCCTTGTTATCCAGGGCACAGATCAAGTGTCCCCCTTTGAAATTTAACATGGGATCAAACAGAGAGTGGGCTTTTGATATTACAGCCTTATGTCAACCAGAACACTAATGGAGAGATGCATTTGAAAAATAAGTAGATCACAGAAAAACTATTGCCAGCTTTACAAAAGTTCATTTGAACATATATTTAAATCTTCAACGCATGATTTTAGCAAACCTTACAGATATAAATCTGAAGTCTGTCGGCTACTTTTTTTTTAATTTCACTAATTGCAAATGCATTGAAAAATCATAGTATTTTAAAAAGTATTTTGAGGAACCCAAAAGTCCCAATCACTTGACCATAAGATAAGTTTTGTTTTGGCAAAATAAATTGACAGTAAATAATAAAATCAACTTGAGGCTTTGATCACAATCCTTAGACGATTTCACTCTGCTAACAGTCACTTAACTCATAGTAAGTATAAGTAAATTTGGATGAAGTTATATAAGTGCAGGCCAATAGGACACAATAAGTGGTATGGAAAGCGGGCAAGTTACTGAATGACTTGGGATTGAAATGAACATTCTTGTTGCTCTTACTCACTTTGATTGCTTTCAGACTTGACATTTGGGATTCTTTAAATATTTTTTGCTTGGCTAGCAGTTTTGCTTGTCTGAGAAGCAATCAAATCATTATTTTGTGGTCAGTAACACTCATTTTCTAAAATTTTTACAACCACAAAAACTTAGGTGTTACAGGCATACTATGTTGGACAGAAAGCAATAATTGCAGTTAAGATGTGTGCATCTAATAATTTGCATTAGGGTGCTGTACCACAGGAGTAAAAAAATGTGTGACTGGTGTATTTTTTTTTTCTTGTTAGTATATATTTTTGTTTTAATTGTGCAGCTGTTTAAAAACTTAAACCTCATCCTAATTCTTGATAAAGATACACTCTTAATTTCTGACTTTGAAATTAAAGTTGTGAGAAAAAATTCTTATACTGTTATGTTTATTCCCAGAGAAACTGGAATATGTGTATAAGTATATTTTATTGCAGACAAATTCTTTTTTCGAAATTGCATTGTTTCTGATTCAGTTTGAAAATATGTGATGTAGAACTAATGCAAGGCCAAAGAATTGATTTACCTTTAACATGTATCTGAATACCCTGAAAATTTTCTTTAGGTTTAACTTAGCAACTAGCTAAAAGAGATAGAAGGAAAACACAGAATTGTTTATTCTCAGCTATCCTTACCACAGATTTGGGTTGGTTCAACACAACTTCCTTTTCTCATTCCTGTGTCCTACCTGATTATACATAATGTATGGATGCTTTTATGTTTTATGAATAAGATGTGAACTCAAAAAAAGTCTTGTCTAAAATATTTAACAAGTCAAAGTATCTAATGAATCATTTTAGTTAGTCTGTTTGAAAAATAAATATATATTTTTAAATATTCATGGGTAGTTAATTTTAAATGGTTACTAATACGTTACAATGTAGAGTTTATCATTTTGAAGCAGCCTCAGACAGCAGTTTCTATACTTTAGTACATTCTTGTTCTCATTACGCCTGAGTTTAAAGTATCAAAATTTCCAATTGGATGACGAACATAATGTGACCAGACATTTCCTAAAGCTCACTTCTGATTTTGTGATCAGCTCCTCATGACGACTTCTTTCCCACAAGCTGCTGGTTCCTGTGCAGCTGAGTGCTGAATGTCAGAGTCTCGGAACCAAGCCAGATGAGATTCAGTTGCGACAACTGATATTGTATGAACCAGAAAACTCCTTAGCTGCATTTATGACTTCATAATTAAGTCCGGATATGTAATTCTTGTTGTTGTTGTTGTCATAATTCTCTAACCTTAAAACATTTTTAATATAATGTTCAGCTTTAACCTCTATAAGAGTTGAAATACACATTTTCCAGACTGGACTGTGACTTGTTGGTTTTGCTCCTGTGAGTCCAATACACAAGGTGCTAGTCTGCAAGATCCAAAATGAGACCCAACATGTGTGATTGAGATTTGATAGAGGTGTTTCCAAATGTAGTGATGTGACCACATTGTTATTTTTCACCATGTAATGATTTGCAGACTCACATACAATCTTCTCAGTGTTGTGATGGCAAATTGCCAAATAACATAAAGGTGTTACCTTTTATTTTTCTGTAGTTTCATTCAGACTTATCCATTCTAGCCTTTCTTTTTAGGGGAAGAGTACCTAACAAAAAACGTCTATGCTTTTGATGTTGACACAAAATGATATACTTTTTTTTACTACATTATTCTGTTTTGTCAAAAGAACCCCTGAATCATTTCTTCACACAAGTGGAGCACAATTTGAGCTTTCAGACCACATATAAACACATCCACATAAGTCCAGACCAAAATGGTGCTTCGACCTGCAAACAGAGTGCAAAGTTGCGGACAAGTTCTCACATTTCCCAAATGCTTACATTCCACTTGGTAGCTGGTCCTGCACAAATCCCCGTGTCTGTCTCTTGAGTTTACAGAGTGAGACTTCTATGCAACGTAATGACAAGGTGGCGTTTTAAGGCTTTACAGCTACATACACAGAGAACAATCAAAGGTTTATCAAAGGTTGGAAGAAAAATCTTCTCCAGATCCAACACTAAACGAGGACACTAAGGAAGAATACACTAACACCAAATAGAAAATCTAAAATTCACATGAGTGTCCTGACTATTAATGATATATTAATCCTTTTGAAGGACCTTGTGGTTCCCCTCCTGTAAAGTCAACTTCCTACATCCCACAAATATGTTGGCTATTGATGACAGCTCTCAAATTTGGTTTGCGTTCACATAATGAGTACACATGTATTGCACTAAATCTCTCCTCACCTAGCCATTAAAGAAGACTGTTTCCACTGTTGCTTTTCCAATTTTTTTTTTTCTGTTTGCACGATGGGTGGGAGTTGCTTGACTTATATTGGCAGAGGACCTGTTAGCTCAATTTTATTGTGTAATGCTCAGAATGAGATGTGAGTACACATGTGATTTTAAAAAAAATGTTATTAGCACTGTTTGATTTGATTTATGAGGTTTAAACTTCAGTAAATGTAGTTTAGTAATAGAGTTACTGAATCCCAAATAAAAAATTAAGCTGTAATAAATATTTTTTAGCTGGCAACGTGTTGCTCTGTTGAAAATGATGACGTGACCAGTTTATTGCTTTGGTAATGCTGGAATGAGACGTCAAGTAATGGGGGAAGGGTTAAACTGTCCATCTAAAAAAAAACATTATAAAAAGATAAAGTAAAAAAGAAAGTGAAAATTAAAGCAAACACTCATCAAAACTTAATCAGTGTTTAAGTTCACCAAACTAAAGTCTCATATTTTTTTTCTAATTTGAATATATTTCCAGGTTCAACTATGATACATTAAAGTAAGGTGAAGTTTTTCTATTGAGCAAAAACTGTGTTCCTGTTCAGTTTCTTATAAAAACAGGATTCTTTCTGAAAGCGACTATGTGTACATGAAGTCTACTTCTAAGTCATTCTTTGCCATTATTATTAAATGTAATTCTAAACTTATAAAATTGATATAAAATTTAATAGGGTTTAGATATTGCCTCCACATGCAAGAGACTTGGATTCAGCTCCCATGTTATTTGCTGCCCCCAGGTGGCCAACCATTATGCTCTAGAAATAAAACAAAAATTACCTGCCAATTAATCCTACTTCAACATCTGCAAGAACAACTTACTTAAATCCAAGATAAGAGTTTGACATATTACACAATAGCAGTTTGCAGTAATTAAATTCACTTTTCACCTATACTCCCTTTGTTGTTTGAGACAGATGGCTGTTCACTGTTATCTAGATCAAGCTACCCTATCTTCATTGATGCCCACCACCCCCTCTCTGATCTCTTGGCCCCCTGGCTCTCTTGGGCCCAAGCATGGTGTACTTATAATGGGCAGCTCTGGAAACTCAAACCCTCATTACCTCCTTCATTACTCCCTGTTGCACAATGGGGACCTGTTCCCTGGCTTTGACTCCTTCTCAACACTAAAGGCACACACACATTCATTTGGACGCACACATACTACCAAAATGCACCTCATGCTCCCGTCTAGCTCTCTCTTGATTCCTTTTCACCGTTTCTCACTGGTTGAAGGCTCTGGTGATCAGGTGTCCGTGGCTTTTTGTCTGTTCTTTTGTATGGCCGAACAAAGAGAGTCTGTCTCTACATCTCTTCTGGTTTGTTTTGCTTTTTTTTTTTCTTCAGAACTTACTCCTTCCTTCCTTTCTGTGCTTCTTCATTAACATTTTCATTGTCAAAACTGAGCCTTTATTTTTTTACTGAACCACTTTAATACTTCCCTTTTGTTATGATTCTTGGTTGATATAGGATTGTGAAAACCTTTTTTTTTATTATGAATTTGGTTTCAGTTTCAAATTCAGACCACTGGAGAGCAGCAGTTGTTTGGAAAATCTCAATGGCAAAAATTATGGTTGAAGCCGAAGTCGAGAAAAATGATTGGTTTTACTCTTAAGCATTTTATCAACCTTTACATTAAATTTCCAAAATTTTAATGATCATAATTACCAAGAGCAGCCTTATTTAGTGTTATTGCATTGTAAATAAAATGCCTTTCCCCAGAAAGAAATCTGTTGTACCTTTTTTTTGTGTAAGACAAATGTTCCAGAACGTCATTCACATTTTTATATCAGATAAAGATTACCAGAGTAAATACAAAATGTTGTTTTGAAATAATAATTCTATTTATTAGAGGGAAAAAGACTAAACAAGGTGGTCTAGCCCTCTGTGAAAAAGTCTCTCTCATTGTTGAGTCAGATGTAATTAAACCTTTTGTTTAGAAACCTGAGTTTAATTTCACAACTGCCAAACCCACAAGTTTATCCCAAACCTGTGGGGTAAAAAAAAATCACTCAAAATGAATTTGCTTGGCAGCATTAAGTTTTGTACAAATCACATTAACTGCAAACTCAAACTGCTTTTCAGATTAAAATAAAAAGTCACACTCAAGTTACTCCTTAACAAACAAAACATAAATGTGCATAATAATGTCTATAATATATGTACACTTGAAAAAATTCTTTGCCGAAATGCCCTTCTTGATAAGGACACCTTCAGGATTACTCCAGGAGACACAAGTCAAATTGCTCGGGTGTGATTTTGATCAATCAATCTGTATGAACTGCCGTCAAATCTTAAATATTTCTGGAATTGTTTCTATGCCCTCTCCTCTTCAGTTTTTTCTTTAGCTTTTTAGTTGTATGTATGAAAGTAATTTGATTGACTTGGAAATTTAGTTTGGGAAAATTCTTTTTTTAAACTTGTGAAGTTTGTAAAAGTTAACTTGAAGGGAAGTATCAACAAGTGTATGGATGGTCAAAACAGCCTTTTCTGCAACTGGACCTTTTGTGATACAAAGGAGCATGAATGCAGTTCTGTGGCAATTAACAAGTTGTTCTGGCTCTGCAGACACATTCATCAGGTTTAACTTATGGCCGACAGGAAGTTGAGCACATGATTTTATATTATGTTAAGATAATTATGACAAGGAAGAAATTAAGGCGGTTCCTAGTTTTACTCAGTTGAGCAAACCTTTCTGTGTGTAGTTTATATTTTATCCAGTACATGAATAGATGTTGTTTTGATAGATCATATCACACCAACCTTTCAATCACTGCACCAATTTCCTGTTTGTAAAAGGACTTGCTTAAAAATCTTGGACTTGGTCTCTCAGACCCTAAGTGGTGTTAAATAAATTTTACAGGTATTTCCAAGATATGAACAATTTAATAAACTTAAGTTCCATCCTGGTTCTCAAAGATTAATGTCCTGCTGGTTTCAGTTGTTTTTTTCTGCCCCATCATATTAGTTTTAAAAGAGTGCAGAACTAAATGGCAAACTGAGAAGGTAATTCAGCTACTGGAGTCAGCCTCAGGCCTTAGAGACATCAGAAAGGCAAAGGAACCTACCAGATATATCAGTGAGAACGCGATGAAGACATTTTGAGCTCGGTTAGGTTGAGAAAGAAACTATTCCAAGCTGATAAACTGTTCAAAAATGGAACAACTGCAAATCTTTGAATACTTAACTTTTCCCCAGAAGCGACAGGCTGGGTAAGGAGGGCATTCAAAAGAGAAACAGGCGAATAGTACAGATGTATGTCCATCCCATATAAGGAGACTATTAGAGTGCCAGAAAAAAACACTTTAAAATGAGAAGCAGACCAGAGACTTATGGTGAGTCTGGAGGAGCTGACTCACCACTGCTATGGTGAATCTGATGGCGGGGCAACTACCTACTCTGGACTCCACCAATTTCATCTAAAACAAAAATGTCCAGGGCAAAACCAATGTTTAAAGAAATGAATAGCATGTTCTGTTTGCATTTTCCTATAAGCCATGTACAAAACTGTAAATATTTGGAAAAACATACAATAGATTCCTTGTGTGCTGTGGCTATGGGACACCGAAATATAGCCCCTTAAAACAAAAGCAAACAAACAAACAAAAACCAAAATACAGAACTCTACAATTTAAAGCTCTTGTTTCTTATTTAAATAAGTGCTTCAAAGTCAGAACATTTTCAATACATTTGTTTTTCATCGTGAATAAAAGCAAATAGAAATTGCATTATGTAGCTCTAACACAGAGAGACTCCATCTGTTTGCCAGAAGCATTATTCCACCATGTGTAATCATGACATAAACACAACTCAGGAACATTTTACCACCGTCAACAAACACTTACACACATATGCACACATGCTAGACACACACAGAGATTCTTGGAAAGAGAGCGAGAGAGACAGAGGGAGAGAGAGAGAAAGAGAGAGGACTGTGCATTGACTTATGTTCATTTTTTGGATAGTCAGGCATCCCAAACCAAGATCCCTACCTTTAAGCCTTGATGTAAACTTAATTTTTAACACATATAAACTGCGCCTGAGAGGATGCATTTGTTTTTTTTTTTTGTTTTTTTTACAAATGCAGACACGTGCAAACAAGTACCCAACATTTTATCTAACAGCTTCATCAGTTCTGGAAAAACCGTAAACTCCATTAAAGAAGAAAAAAAGAAACTGGTGACTGTATTTCCCTCAGAGGTGTGAAGTGCAGGGTTTCACCATTTTCATTTCCCGCTTGGTTGGATGGTAGACACCTGAAAAGAAGCAAAAAATGTTAAGGCGCTTTCTATGTGTGCACATGTGTAAGTGATTACTGAACGTAGCACACTTCCTTTTAAGCCAAAGGCTTTTCATTAGAAGCTTCTTTCCATGTCTTATGCTGACTTGTGTTGAAGTGATCAAATAAAGACTGAAATTACACATGAGCTCAGTGTGTTTAAGTCACTAATTGCATCATAATTGCAAAAGGTTTGCCAGGAAGAAATGTGTTCCCAGCATTTCTCATATAAAGGGCAAGAAGTGAAAGAAAACAAATCCTTCCAGAAACAATAACTTGATGAAAAAAAATCATCTTGAATGTATTCATTAATTAAAAGAAAATTTAATTTGCATATTTTTAAAATGCTAAATATAATGATAAAATATATCACCTACAGAATCACTTTTTTATTAAAAAAAACCAAAACAAAACATAAAATAGATTTGGCAATAAAGTAAAATTTCCCAAAAAGTTTCATAACTTTTTCAGGAATAAAAGTGAAATGAATTTACTTTTTTCAAAAGAGATTGAGGTTTTTGACTTAAATGTCACTTCAGTCCAAGTAATATTGTTCCATGAGTATGCTGCCTTATTGTTCCTATTTAACTATTTGAAATATACATTTCTTTATACTTCTGAGTTGCGTAACATGTGAATGCCATCCTTTCCACTCTCCTGCAAGTCAAATCTGCATCCTTTGTCACGCTCCCCACACCTTTGTCAGTGTATTTCTGCTCGTCCGTCTGCCTGTTACTAATCACTGCCTGTGGTGAATAATTCACTCGGGGCACTGGGGATTGAAGCTCTTCGATTGGCAGCTTTATTTTACCATCTCTTACATTATTAAAATACCTCTACTGGGTATTGTTACTATAAGGAGAGCCAGTGAAGGGCAGAGGGGAATTATTGGTTCATAATTCACATCGCCTTTTCCGTCCATCCCAGCGTTTTTAGTTCAACATCCCGTCGGTTGAGCATTTCATTTTGTATCCTGCCACACTTTATTTTCTTGTTTTGTTCTGCGTTAATTTAAGAAAATCACCCTGTGGGCGTTCATTCCTGTCTTCCACTCTTCCTACACATCTGGTCCTTTGCTTCCAATTACCACACTTTTATTCCCTTAGCCATTATCTCCCTTCAGTAAATCTGTGCCTGCATGGCGTTCTTTCGGTCCCTACAGTCAGTTGTGCTTCTTTGTTACAAATTAGACTTGTGAAGTTGAAATTTGCTTAAGTTTGCTCTAGATTTATGTACTTCATGCCTCTTTAATGTCTTTGGATTAGTGAAAGTAAAATTGCATTTAATCTCGCTAGTTGTACTCTTCCAGAGTCTGTGCAATTTGCTTCTCAACCTGGAGTGCAGAGCAGTTTTGGCTAAAGAAGCACTACAATTAAAATATGTGTAAGAACTTATTACTCAGATTTATAAAGCTTCAACTTTCTGCATATGATATATTTCCAGCTGTGCCTTTGCAGTAAGACATGTCTGTTATGTCTTCAGAGGCTAAATAGTTTACTTTTTGGATCATTCTGCTAAAGTACCATTCAAACTTGTGCTTGAATTATTTTTGCATTTTCTATCATTACAACCACCAACACAAAGTAAGGAATGCCTGTGAAGTGGAAATAAAGAAAATTTTATTTAATTAAAAACTGGTTTTAAATTTTTTTGCCATCTGTCTGTTCTATTCTATTCTATTCTATTCTATTCTATTCTATTCTATTCTATTCTATTCTATTCTATTATTTTTAGTTAATAAAAAAAATTATCTACTCTCCAAACTCGTGAAATCACAATAGATGTAAGGCAACTGTTCTTTTGAGGATGTGCATTTTAAATCAAATACTTCCTCAATGCTTTTTTTTCTGACATAAATGAAGCAGGACTGGCCACAAGTTGATATAAAAGATCTTCATTCATCCTTTTGTGTCAGGTTTTTATAAAAATATGTGGCCTCTATGTGCTGAATTAAGATGATTTCCAAATCCAAATTGTGATATGGTTGCATCACCCACAGCTTCCACTCAAAATTTGTGGTCAGCCCAGTCCTACCAGTTAGCCCCGCCTCCCAGCACCTCCTGCACAACCTATTTAATGTATTTTAAGAAATGCTTTAATATCCATACTTCAAACTCCAACAGTGTTTTATTGACGTTGTATTTTTTTTAAAACAAAAATATCCAACCGAAAAGTATCTTTACTTCACATTTGTATTAAATTACTTTTGTAATTAAATACAGAAGCATTACCAAAATAATACTCAAACTAACAAGAGCTGAACGATGGTGCCTATGGTTCTTCATGGAAAATTCATATGAACTTAGCTTATTATCTGTTTGGCCTTTTTCCCCCCATGTACTTTTCTCATCATGTAACCCATATGTTCTTATTTGAAGCCTCTCAGCCATGGTGTTCTACTGGAAATGAGGTTAGACATCAACAACTCTTAGGCTTGTGTTCTGCCACATGCGTCTGAAATTACTTCCTCAAGAACAAGCACAGCTCCTGCAGCGTCACACCCTCTCTGTCTCACCTTTTTGTCAACATGGTTTTCTTTTTCAATATTTCAAACACTGGTCTTCCCTTTGAATGACCCCAACACCCTCTGCCCCCCACCCCCACCCCTCAAGCCCTAAAACATACAACAGTTGTCAAGGCACAAAGTAGCAGTAATAGATTCTCATGCACAAATGCTAAATATTTATAATCCTTTTGAAATCAGGAGTTTTGGGCATAAATTTAAAGATAGAAAAGGTTGGAAATGATGATAGAGAAGTAGATAGGTGTCCAAAACGATGCTTGGCTGTGATGTTATTGAGATTTAACAGTGTCAGTGTCATTGTGATTATTGGATGTGTGTATGAGTGTGCATTTTAACGTGTGTCCACCTGTGTGTTTGTCCTTTTTTTATATAAATTCAATTCACACTGTCTCACATCTGCTGGATGTCTGAGGAAGTCATCTGTCAAAGCAGGTTTGTGAAAATTGAGGGTAGCTCCTTGCAGTGTATCTGGTATTTGTGTGTCTTGCTATTTCTGGGACAGTTTTTATTTGCCCTGATTCCTTCAGTTGCTCAGGTCCTTCACAGTCTCAGTGCTATTAGCCCTTTGCCCTCTTGTAAAGGTGAAGTTGGAACAAAACGCTGTTGTGCTGACAGTACGTTTGTACTCTGAACAACTTCTCTCCTTCAAAGCTAAACAGCATTGACTTCCAAAAGCTCTGAAGTCTGTTATACCAGAGGTGATAGAAAGGCACAGATGTTCCTTCTTTTAAAACACTAAGTAATCTAAAAGAGTGTGTTTGAGTCATCGTCATTGGCATGGGTTCAAAGTTTCCACATTCCATTAGTCATTTGATTACTAATACATTGCCTGGCATTTAGCTTTCATAGTCTTTGAATTTTTATACGTTTTCTAAACCATATGACTCCAAAATAAATGAATTTTATTGGGACTTAAGTGACAAACTGAGTAGGACATAAAATAAAGCAGGGAGGAAAATGATGCAGAGATTTCATTTCATTTCACAAATCAAATTTGGGAACATGTGGTGCACATTTATTTTCAGCCCCTCCTGAGAAAATACACTGTACAGCCACTTTTACTTCAATTACATCTTAATCTTCTGGTGTGTGCCTCTTCCAGCTTTGCACTTTTAAAAATGCCAAAGCATTCGTTCTTTGCAAAACAGCTTGACCTCGGTCAGATTGGAAGGAGAACATCTGTGAACATCAACAATTTTAATCTGGCCATGGACTGCAATTGAATTTAGGCCTGGACTTTAATTAGACCATTTGAACACATACATATTCTTTGATCTGAACCATTTAATTTTAGATGTGTGTTTTAGGTTTTTGCTGGAAGGTGAACGTCTGCCTGATCGTTCTGGTGTGTTCCTTGGTCAAAATTCAGTTCAATCCCATGGATTCTTTTCATCTCAATGATGCTATTAGCTCACTATTGTTTTTTGACAAATCTCTGAGGCATGGCGGAACAGCTGTGTTTAAATTACACACAGGTGGAGTCTTTGTGGTGACTTCTGAAGGCATTTGGGTGGACTGGGTTTTATTTACAGTAGTTAAAGGGATATGATCTAAATAAAACCATGTTGTACAGAGAGAACGATAGATTACTATTAAAAGTGTTCATATAGTGTTTCTTCCAGCGAAGACTTTGCTTTGTGTTGGTTTCTAAAATCCCAGTAAAACCCATTATAGATGTTTGGTTATAATGAGATACGAATGTTAAGAGGTTTAAGGGAACTGAATACTTTTGTGTGGTTTTAGATCTCTTTTAGATCTGTATTCACAAGGGATAATCAGATCTCAAGGTTTTTCTATCTGAAGTGGTGGAAAATTGGGTTACTTCTTTCATCATGTTGAACTCCACAACAACTGGAAACAGACAGCTTGCGCATCTAATTACCAGGAACAGACTCAAAGTCACACAATGTGCTTGGTGGAAGAGGGGATTAAAATGCAAGGTGACAAGAGGATATAAAAAATAAGGCTTCTTATACTGAAGAAAACAAGTTGTCAGGTAAAATTGTGCAAAAACAGTGGATTTGTAGCAAGGTAGCGTATATGTTGGAGTTCAAGTGTGAGAAGTGATTTTAATAGGTTAAACTCTGAGTTTGTGATTCTTACGTGACTGTTGACAATACCCTGACTTTAAAGATTTGAGATTATTGATTTTTGTCATTCTTTCACAGTGGCAATATGATACTTTAATATATCCATTGTGGTGCCTTTCTCCAGCGGTCACTTTAACATATATGAAATATAATTAAATATTGGCACATGGTAGAGTTTCTGCTAAAATGGTTCTGTAAGTTACCTTTGATGTTAATATCATGGTAAGAAGAGAAGAAAAGAAGAGGAAAATCAAGGGAAAACAACTCAAATTATGTATTAGAAAAAAAAGATGTAATACTTTTGTCTGGTAATGAAGATCTGGGACATGTGCCAAAGGAAAAGAAGTAATCTTTTACTCAACTGGCTATTTACAGCTATACAAATATGAATGTACCATGAACTAGTTGTAAACTAATTTCCTTTAATGTTCATTGAAATTCAATGTATTTGTTGTGCAGTGCCAGGTCTTATGTCATGTTCTGTTCATACCTTTAGTTTTGAGTTCTAATTTTTCTTCTTCTTTTGTTCGTTTTGGATTTGTTTTCTTCCCCTGACTTACCTTTGTTTGCTGATCCTCCTTCAATATAAATACTTCTTTGTTCTCAGTCGTATGCTTGTTCTGTCTTTTGGTTATCATCATGCAGTGTTGCATTTACAACAACCATGTTGTTTCTTTCAACCATGTTCAATATGTAGCAGCATCTATTTCTTAGTTATATTTACTGCTGCCTGAAAGCTTGAATTATGTCTCACTCTTTTATTCATTCAGCTGCAGCTGAAAGGGTAAATCCCTCATTTGTGGTGGCTTTTTGAGCTCACTTGTAGTTCACAAAGCTTTTTTTTTTGCTTTCTGCTTTTGTTGAACATGTTTTCATCTAGACACACATAGAAACCTCACAGTTACATCATTTCTGCTCAGGCAGAAAAGCAAATAATTTCTTAGTTATATTTACTGCTGCCTGATAGCTTGAATTATGTCTCACTCTTTTATTCGTTCAGCTTCAGCTGAAAGGGTAAATCCCTCATTTGTGGTGGCTTTTTGAGCTCACTTGTAGTTCACAAAGCCTTTTTGCTTTCTGCTTTTGCTGATCATGTTTTCATCTAGACACACGTAGAAACCTCACGCTTACATCGTTTATGCTCAGGCAGAAAAGTACATTGAGGACAGACGTGTGATATCGGCTTTTAAATGTGTGTGTCCTCTGCTCATAAGGGCAGACTCCTAAATGCCAGTGCTGAATTATTTATCAAGGCGACACCTTTGAGAGATGACAGTGATTGGGAATTAAGAAAGATGAGTTGGATGATTGAGAGGCTAGAGAAGACGGCTGCTAAAGAAATATCATGCACACATAGTCACTTAGGTCGTATGTGTGTTTGTATAAAAATATGGCATGCGACCAAAATGTCTTATCAGCACATTAACAGATCAGCGAAATGGGCTCTATAACACTAACACACATAAGCTTTCCTCTTAACTTATTGTGAGAAATATGATTCCACATCAAGGTCAATAATTATTAATTCATCTAAATGTTTAATATTATAGTGTCACAGAAATAACTGGAGGTAAAATAATGTAACCGTGATCAGCTTGCAGTTTAAACATTTTTAATAATAATTCAACTTTTGGAAGACAAATGTGAATAGTGACTGCAGAACACTATGGTTTTTATTTAAAGACAGAACAGTTTCAGATACATGACAGTTGTTGGTCATGTGACTGAAATATAAGGGACCCTTTAAATAAAGGAGAAATAGACTGGACATATGAATTTTACTTTATGCTGTTAAGGATTTTGGGCTTAGGTTTATTGTTCTTTAGTCTGATTATTTCAGAAAGTCATTTCCCAGGTCCTCTAGTTTTTTGTCAGCCTCTTTACAAGTTATCTGCTTCCTGGTTTATGTTCATTAAAACAATATTTCTTTGCATTTCACTCCACTGCAAACATCCTTCATGTCATTTTTACAACTTCCAAAAATCTTTTTTTTTTCTACATTAATAAATTAATAAATGTGATAAAGAGGTAATAATCTACATAAAATTAAAACATCTGCACAAAAAGTGTAGCATTGTTCTTTAAAAGGCATCACAGCCTGTTGTTGAAAAGGAGAAGAAGCCTAATCAGTGAACCGGGAAGCAGGGAAGTGGTTTAAGGCAAACCTCATTAAGCAAAAGTAACAAAACGGCAGTGGGAGGGTAAACAAAACCTTCCTGAGCATGAACTGGAAGAGACTGCACAAACAAGGAGACGAGGATCAATGTGAATCTGATAAAGAACAACCTGGAGGTATATTTACACCGAGAGAGTAATTAACTAACTCTGAGTAAGCGTGAAAATGAATAAACAATGACCTGCAGGCTCGGAATAAGCAGAAAAAAATACAAACAGAAAGAAGGTAGCGATGCTAAGATAATGCAAGAAAGAATTGATGAAAATAGATCTATTTTATTTATTTATTTTTTTTGTGTGTGTGTCAAGTGAGATTTGGAAGAGTTTCAATCTGTACACCATAGCTGTTATAGGAAATATGTAAATCTAGATGCCACACTGTTTCTTCTATATGATAGCCTCACTTCAGTACAATTCAGTTTATTGTACAAATTCATTTCACAGCAAAAGTCATCGCAAGTCAAATATACAAAAATACACAGTCAATTCAGTAAGCCTTAATCAGTCAAAATCAATTACACATTTTGAAATTTGACTTAACATCGCTCCTCTGTTAAACTTTTAACAACATTTTTATTGTCATAGTACAGAGCAGTAGCTCTGGCAATTAGCTCAACAGATGTGCAGTTTCACCAGGTATTTGCTAATTGCTGCTGGTTAGTCTGGGGTTGCTGACCGAGGGAGCTGTGGGGTCAGGGTCGAGAGGTGCTCTGCATCTCTGAGGCGGTGTTCGCTCCCCTAAGCTTTTTGCCCAGCTGAATGGTTACCATAGGAGATTAAGGAATTTCTCAAACATCCATGGAAGAATCAACACAACACTCCAGGTATGTTTTTGCTGAGGGAATAACCTTATGACATGATGTAAACGTCCAAAAAGTTGATTTTAAGTAATACTGCCCCTTTAACTTTGCAACAACTCCTCATATTGCGCATTTAACAAACACATTTGTTTATGTATTTGTGTATTGTATTTAACAAAAAGAAACCTTTAGCAATGATTCATTCAAGCAGGAAGTAGTCAATAGGGAGACGGGAATAAATATTGAAACATAGAGACGGGTGTTTCAGTGAGAAGGGTGCTTAACTTGCATGAGTCTGATTTTGCTTGTGCGACCTTGATTTCAAGGAAATTAATTAATTCAGAAATTTTGTGTTGCATTAGATTTTCTATGCATCCGCTTACGAAACAACATTTCACTTGGACTAATCATTTTCTTATTGTGATTATAAGAAAAATATGGCAGAACGTTAGATGAACTGGATGTGAGACAGCAAAATAGAAAGGAAGCAAAGACATGCTGACCCACTTCATGAGGGATGTGCCACTTTAGAGAGGATGTAAGCTGAGGTTGGGTAGTCCACCAAGGAGCTCCAGGCACAAAGTAATTATCTGTGTGTGTGTGTGTGTGTGGGGGTGCATGTGCGGGGGTGTTTAGGTGTGGGTGTCAGACTCATAATGACTTATTGCCTCTCAAACTAGGTGGATGGGTGGCCAGTGGCGGAGGTCCTCTCTCAACTCTTTGCAGCTATGCTCTCTTGTCGCAATATCTGGATGTACAAAACTCAGAGACCAAGCAGATTTGACTGTGTACTGTGTGGCTCCACAATTTGAGGTTTTCACTTTTCCCCATGTTAAATGTTGTGATATGTAAATGTCATGTAGCATAACTTTGAACCAGGTTTAGATGCTTAGCTGCTCTTTAGCTAAGCTGTTTATGCCTCCTGGTCCAGTGTGGATTTACTCATGAAGTGGTTTCACAATCTACAGCTAAGCATTGACTCTAATTTAATGAAACATTCTTAAGACGCGGAGAGACTGGAACTCATTGATTTATAAAGTTATTTTGTTTTATAAATGTCCATTGTTTTAAGTTATCAAGTTAACAATATACCTACTTATTGGAAACATGAACATCTTCCTGGTTTGAATCGTAAGCAGGGTGTGATAGTATGCAATCATGCAAACCCTGCATTATCTCCAGTGTTTCAAGATGAGGTGTCATTTTTAATAATCAATTTCTGTGAACGTTTCTTCCCAAGTCATTTTTTCTTTTTGCTGTCTATTCTTGTGTTTTTATCTAAACATAGTTCATGACTGGAAAACAGGGAATACCCTGGTTTTAATACGGCAGCATAATAATCCCATGACTCTCTAAGACTTTACTGTTTTATTTATACCGTCATACAGCCTGCTGCTTGGCATCTTCACATTTATGACATGAAACACACGCTAGAATTCTCCAGAATCCCTCACTGTGCCCAATTCAGTTTGACAACCACATGTCAGAGAGTGGCACAGTGTGTTTCCAGCAATTGAAACAAAAAGCAGAGCTTGATAAAGGCTACGGTAACTTTGGATGTAGTTGTGTCAATATCCAGTATTTGTCCAACCATGTGTGGTAGTGCACACACATGCTCTATGCAAGTGCTTGCGATTTATTTATATCCTATTCTCTAAACACCATGGAAAAATGTCCATTAAGTTCCATCAAGTACACAGTGTCTTGACCAGCTGAAATTTTACAATGTTCCTCCTCCATGCTTACCCTTTCTCCCACATTTCTCTCTCCGTTGCTGGGGTTACAGTCGGCCCTGACATGGCTCCTGGCCAGTCAGGCTTTGTTCTACAGATGGCCTTGTCCTCTTTCATTTGGTGCTTCTGCTCCTATCTACCTCCCATGATCCTCCGTCATGTGCAGCTGCACACCAGCCATCATGTGTCACTAATTATGCTAATTTGAATGTTTTAATAAATTTACTCACACGTGCAAATGCTCTATCTCCACAAGCCTACTCTTCACTCGCAAATATTTTTTGGCAGCGCTTATGTGCACTTGCTGTTTATGGACATGTGGTACAGAACAGGATGTGGTCCTGGAGAGACAGTTGCACAAGTTGAGTAGCAAGAAAGCAGCTGCTGAAGGAGTTTCAGACTGTGCCTGTTTCTAATTCAAACAAAGACTTGAGTAATTTTGGGATAAGATGGACTCCTACATGAAAGAAAAACTTATTGTGCTAAAATCTTCACAATCAAAACTTTTACTTTATTTTAGTGGGATTTTAAGTGGTAAATCTAACCTTACATAGCTGTGAAGTAGGATGGTAAAAATTGGACAGAAAAATATGAATCAATTTGAAATTGACTCAACACTTTATAGAATCACTTTTTGTTGTGATTTCATTGCCACAACTGCAAGTCTTTTGGATCATGTCTCTACCAGCTTTGTGCATGGTGAGAATAAATTATTTTTGCCATTTTTTTTTTTTTGGCTATATTACATACAGAATTGCCACTGATCCTAAACTAAACTAAACAACAAAATCTAAAGTGTTACATTTCCAGTGTTGGTGTTGTATGTTAAAAAATACAGTGTTAATTCAACACTTGTTTAGTCTAATTCAACAACATGAGTGTTAGTTTCCCTAAAGAGTTGGTGTAATTCCAGAGAGATAATTAAAAGCAATTCTGTCTGGTGCTGATTTCTAAATTAACACTAACACCAACTCGGTCTGGTTTGTGGCAGCAGTATGGCGTCTTGTCTGGAGCATGTGCTTAACCCCTGTGCCACCACAGCCCACCTTACCAGTTGTATTTTAAAACTCTGATTTCCATGTTGATCAAAAGTTAACATTCATAGTGTTAACTTTTGACGCTATACACTACTGTTAGGTAAATCAACACTGTGTTAAATTTCAACTACTGAGTGATTCAACTCTATCACAAATAACACTTTCAAAAGTTGTCATTTTAACACAATCAAGAGTGGACCAATATAGACACTTTCAACTCCCTAGGAGTTAAAACTTCCAAATTTGCTTTGTTGACTCAGGTCTGGAACATTCTGACACAAGAATATACTTTTAACTAAACCTCCCATATTTTAGCTGTGGTGTTGGCCCTCAAGTCAAGTCAAAGTTTATTTATATAGCACATTTACAAAAACCTCAGCTGACCAAAGTCCAGCTGGATGGGTGAACCTCCACCTCAGCCTCAAGTATTCTGCAGCCTCTGAAATGTTTTCTTCCAATGTTGCTCTTGATCTCTCTTCCCATCAACTCTGACCAGCTTATCCATATGCACTTACGATCAGCATCTCCCAAGCAAGATGGTGCCACCGCCATGTTTCCTGATATGGGTTTTGATTCAGGTCTTTGAACAATTCAGTTTTCATCTCATCTGACTAGATACCCTATATCACTGGTGGTAAACTGCAAACATAATTTGGTATGGCTAATAATATTTATTATTATTATTATTGTTGTTGTTGTTATTATTATTACTAAATTGATCATACATTTTATTTATAAGTACCTTTCAGAGACCTCAAAGACTTTGTACAGGTGTTACATAATAAAAAAGGTTAATAAAATCACTTGGATTTTATGGTTTTATATGACAAAATATTAAAAACGTTCTATGGATATAGATACGTTTTGCAAGGTAGTACTATGATGTTGTCAGTGAACGTTATACTTACTTGCAGTAACTTAGCAAGAAATAATAAAAAAGCTATGCAAATTTAAGCTGGTTTCACTGATATTTACAAGACTAAATACAATGTATTTCTTTCCAAATTGATTTTATTATGTATATTTAAATATTTTGAAGTACTCTATTTTAAACCTGTATTTCTTCAAGTCAAAAACAATCAGCTCAAAAAAATAGTGTTTCCTGATATCAGTAGCAGTATTACTAAAATATGGAAAAAAGAAAAAAGTGAATTACTGTATTTGTGGTAAAATTATAATGAATTGAAATTGTTTACTGCTGGAAACTTAAACTGAGTATACAATTTCTATAGAACACCTGTTTGTCATCCTTTCCCCAGAAGTCTTTCAAGTGCATGCTACTGTGCATCCATAAAAAGATGGTCCAAACCAGTCTGGTTCCTCAAGTGTCACCAGATGTTCACAAGCTCAGCCAGCAAAGCATTTCCCTCTGCAAATGGCCCGATTTCGTCTGCTTCTCGACTCTGTTTCACTGATTCTTGGTCTGCTGCACTCCACTTTGGATGTGTTCAAGTGCTCTGTGAAAGGTAGCCTCATTTCGTAGGTTAATAAGGGAGCTAGAGTGGACCTATATTTAACATGGAGGGAGGAAGCCATAAGAAGACCCTTTGGCTGTCCCAGAGCTTTGTCCCTGTAGACTGACTGGCCCTTTTTTGTGCAAGACAGCTTCAATGTGGCCTCAATAAGAAAACAGGGTCTAAACTGAATGTGCCACAGCTACATGCATCCATTAAAATCACTCTTACTGTGAAGGATGAATAAAAGTTGTACTGATCTTTAAAAGACAAAGTTTCAAATTCTAAAAAGTTGAAGCAGGAATAAGATATTGTTCTTTCCTGCACATTTCCAGTGTAAGTAAAGATGGAAAAAAAAAAAAACATCCAAAAGGTTTACACATTTTAAATTACATTTATTCAATTCCTCAGACAGTAATTAAGTTCTACAGTAAATGGTTATTTGATGTCATTGTCATAAAAACCCAGGTGTAACAGATTGTAAAGATTTCAAATATTTACTAAGCTAACCTTTTAAAGGAAGATTAAGGCAAGTAAATATAGCTAAAACTGAGGAAAACAAAAGAACAGTGTAATAACCAGTTTTGTCCTTATGATCCAAAATCAGGTTGTTGCACAGCAGACCTGTCAAGCAGGCACAGGGGAGGCTCCATAAAGCTGAAATGACGTGTGTATGTGGGGGTGGGGGGGTGTATATGTGTGTGTGTGTATAAGAGAGAGCCAGCACATCAAAACAAACAGCTCAGGACATAAACTCCGTCATCAGTCTTGGGATTCCAAGGCTGGCAAATGTGTCCTCATATGGCGCCCTCTCTGTGTTAAGACTGCTGTGTTCTTCCACAAAAACAACTGAAGATCCCTGGATGTAACTCAAAGATAACAGTGTATGGAAAAAAAAAAGTCAAAGTATCTCACTGATAAAAGAGCCTTAATGAAAAACGCTGAGATTATGGTTCTCACAAGCAATATGCAGTAGGTGTGGGTTTAGAGGCTCAGTCTTTTTGATGATTGGAACCTGGACAATATTAGATGTTCCAGCAGGACAACAATGCTGAACATTGTTTTTATGTGAAACAATTCACATAAAAACAGTGCTCATAACCTTCATTTTTAAAAATCCATACAATTTTCCCCCTTGCTTGAATATTAGACCATCAAAAATAATGTCATTATTAAAAGCACAAATTTCAATGACATTTCTGCCCAGGATCTTTGTGTCAAAGCTTCTGATCTGTGTATAATCTTAGAAAAACAAAAATGGAAACGCATACCCGACATCACCTTTCCACAATTATGTTTTTTGGTTTTTTTTAATATATGACATCTTTTCCTCTATATATTTACTTTGCAACACATAAATCAATGCTCTTGCACATACAGATGAACATCGGTTTGAACATTTATACTGTAAATAATAAGTATGGCTGAATATATGTGACTGGGTGTTGGCACAGATTGCCTACACTGATGAGAGACTTTATGGATTAGTTCAATCATTTATTATTCACTTTAATTTAATCTTGAGGAAGCAGATGTTGTTAGGCCACAAGCACAATCATCTCTCACAATTGGTTATCTTTGTGTTCCCTTTCCTCCCTTCTGTGCTTTGTTCCTTCCACTTCTCGTCAAGGTGCATGCCTGTGTGCTAGCATGTAATGAACCTAAGAAAGTGAAGGTAATAAAAATAAAAATAAAAATGCTGGACACATCTGCAAGGTCAGCTCCATCTGTAAAAGACATCAGAAGAGCCAACATAACAACTGGCGAAATACTTAATGAGGCCTCATCTGTTTGGTGTTTTCTGTACTGAACAGATTCAGCTCAGTTAGCTGTCAGCTGTCATGCTTTTATTTAGTTTTCCCTCAGCGCACATGACACAGAAACAAATGCACATGTTTGACACTGTATTGTCAAACATGCATACAGTGCATGTTGATACCTATTAATCAGCCAGAGGTATCAACAAATGATTGGGAGAGAATCATTTCTCTCTCAGATTATGGGGGGAGAATCAATCTCTATCAATCACTTGTGGGTGTTCAATTCTTTTGAGGGAATGAAAAAGTCTATGCCATTTCCTGAAAATTTCCTACGTCATGCTGATAGTAAAGCTGATATCTTTTTTTTTTTCCCTCCAGGGGGCTTTTTGTGGGCTCTAGTGTCCCTTATTTGACAGTAGGCTGACAGGAAGGGGGTAAGGAGAGGGGGGAAGACATGCAACAAATATTGTCGGGTCCGGGAGTCGAACCCGCAAAGGCAGCGTTGAGGACTCAAGGCCTCCAAATGTGGGTCGCCCAAAGCTGATATCTTTTAACACGACCGAGCAGACTGCATATGGCTTCATGTGTCCACAAAAAATAAAGACTGTTAAACAACGAGGGGTTCCTTTGGGAGGGTCAAACAACACAGCTGGTGGATGAAAAGCAAATCGTTAAATTGGGAATCAAACAGCAAGCCACTGTCCCAAACAGTAATGTTTATACAAAACCCCCAGAAAATCACAATAAATATTGTCTGAATTAAATAAAGCAAATTAAAACCTGGCAAACTGAATTTGCAAATATAAACCAAAACTACAGTGATTAGTCAAACAGTCTGAATTCATTTCAGTGCAATTTACTTATAAAGTACCAATTCACAACAAATGTTGTCTCGAGGCACTTTAAAGAAATATTTAATTCAATCACGCATACATTCCAATTGATCCTATTATCAAAGAGTAACACAACCTCAATTAATTATTCAAAGTAGTTTTAAAAGTTTCTATCTTAGAAAGCCCAATAGAATGCCTCAAGTCATTGACTTGTAGCATTCGCTCATCCTGGTTGAGCTCATTGTGACAGCAGGAAATCACTTGGGTTTTATTGTTGAAGAGTGAGATGCCCCCCTTTAGGAAAGAAAAACAGCCAAAAAGAATGCCAGGCCAGCTGCAGCTTCTATAGAGAGACAAATAAATGAGAGGAAACAAAGTTCACAGCTGAAATAATGGCAAGTAGTGCAAATTGGAGAGGGATGGAAGAAGGAAATGAGAAAAAGTGATCAGTTTGTCTTCCTGTAGTCTAAGCTTGTAGCACAATAACCACAGAGAGTTTTCTAAGTATGAACAAATCTTTTAATTTTACCAACATTTTGCTTCTGAGTGGAAGGGATGTTAATGTTTCGGAGAGCCCAGCCACTTGTCGATTCTATCTATGAACCAGGGTCATTTCTTGAACCTCTTGGTTCAGTTTTAAACTCTTAAATCTTAATCAGCCCGAGGTATCAACAATTCTGAGCTAAACTGCAAATATGCTGTGTAGTGAATCAGTTTACATCCATACCACTTATCCTACGCTGTAAGCAGAGTACAGTTAAAAGTTACAGTTTTATGTATTGTCTGTAAAACATAACAATGCCGTTTCATTTTTATAGATTACATTTAAGGCCACAAAGTGATATACAACAAGACACATTTAACACCTGGCAAATACTTTTATGTGCAGTTTTGCTGCTTTTGAATTTAAGAAGTTAAGGTAATGGAAATTGAGAACAGACTTTTTTTTTTTTTTTTTTTTTACTTCAAGAATAAATGGGCTCTGATATATTTATAAGTAGCCTAATTGAAACTGTCCTATCTGTGAGGAATGACCTTGTTTAAAATGAGAGTGTATGGGGGTGTGTGTGCGTGTGTGTGTGAGCACAATGTGGGGATGGGGGCAGAGGAAGGCTGGCACGCCCAAACTAAAGTACTGAATGACGTCCGTCTGTTGTGTCTTCTGTGTCGGTGCGTCCTGCTATTGGCGGACTATTGGGAAAAGAAAGCAATCAGCGGCGCGCCGTAGGCGGGTGGATCGCCTGTTGATAAATCCAGATCTCCCGTGGGCGGGAGCGGCAACAGTAGAAGAGCGAAAGTGAGGCGCATGAGGAGCGAGAGAGAGAAAGAGACGTGGAAGAACCGAGGCTGTGGCGGCGGCTGTGGTTGACCGGGGTCCGCGGAGGGGGCGAGGCGTCCGCCCCTGCATGCGACTTCAGCCGCGCATGGACGACCACCTCAGTCTCCTGCAATCACCCCCGCCGAGCGCAACCAAAACCAGAGGCGACAACCTGGTGAACCACGGCTACACCGAGACAGAGGCAGACGTGATGACGGTCGTGGCGTGTGACAACATGCTGGAGGAGTCGGCGGCTTTGCCGGGCCACCACTCTCTGGACCGATACGAGCCCGACCACGAGTGCTGCGAGCGGGTGGTCATCAACATCTCAGGGTTGCGCTTCGAGACGCAGCTGAAGACGCTGTCACAGTTCCCAGAGACGCTGCTGGGGGACCCCAAGAAGAGAATGAGATACTTCGACCCCCTCAGGAACGAATACTTTTTCGATCGGAACCGACCCAGCTTCGATGCCATTCTTTATTACTACCAGTCAGGCGGGCGCATCAGGAGACCTGTTAACGTGCCCATTGACATTTTTTCTGAGGAGATCCGCTTCTACGAGCTGGGCGAGGAGGCTATGGAGAAGTTCAGAGAGGATGAGGGCTTTATTAAGGAGGAGGAGCGGCCGCTGCCCGATAATGAGTTTCAAAGGCAGGTGTGGCTGCTCTTTGAGTATCCAGAGAGCTCGGGTCCCGCCAGGGGAATCGCAATAGTGTCTGTCTTGGTCATTCTCATCTCCATTGTCATCTTCTGCTTAGAGACGTTGCCGGAGTTCAGGGACGAGAACAGGGACCCGATCACCATTGCGCCTCTGATAAATGGCACGCTGCCCTATTTCATTAGCCCCTTCTCAGACCCCTTCTTCGTGGTGGAGACGCTATGCATCATCTGGTTTTCATTCGAGCTGCTGGTGCGCTTCTTTGCATGCCCGAGTAAAGCCACGTTCTCCAAAAACATTATGAACATCATTGACATCGTTGCCATCATTCCCTACTTCATCACCCTGGGCACGGAGCTGGCAGAGAGGCAGGGGAACGGACAGCAGGCCATGTCTCTGGCCATCCTGCGCGTAATCAGGCTCGTTCGGGTGTTTCGCATCTTTAAGCTTTCGCGGCACTCCAAGGGCCTCCAGATTTTAGGGCAGACTCTAAAGGCCAGCATGCGCGAACTAGGGCTGCTCATCTTCTTCTTGTTTATCGGGGTCATCCTCTTCTCCAGCGCTGTCTACTTCGCCGAGGCAGACGACCCGGAATCGGGGTTCAACAGCATCCCGGACGCGTTCTGGTGGGCGGTCGTCACCATGACCACCGTGGGTTACGGGGACATGCACCCCGTGACGATCGGGGGCAAGATTGTGGGGTCCCTGTGCGCGATCGCGGGTGTGTTGACCATAGCGTTGCCCGTGCCAGTCATCGTGTCCAACTTTAATTACTTCTACCACAGAGAGACTGACGGCGAGGAGCAGGCGCAGTATCTGCACGTGGGGAGCTGTCAACCCCTGGCGGACACGGAGGAGCTGAGGAAGACACGGTCTTCCTCCTCACTCAGTAAAAGCGAGTACATGGTGATAGAGGAGCACGGGATCAACAGTGCGTTCAAGCAGCAGCCAAACTTCCCGGCCACCACGACCACCGCTCAGAACAACTCTCAGAACTGTGTCAACATAAACAAAAAGATCTTCACCGACGTGTAGCCAGCTTTACGATAAATGACCCCTGAGCACAGGATGACGTGATGAGTCAAAACGTATATGCAGCAGCGACTGGAAGCAACGACAGATAAAATGAGAGCAAAAGGGGAGTGGGGGGAGGGATAAAAATGGGCACACCCCGTCTGTTTTAAAGAGATGCTTTGTGCGCCATTCCAACAACTTGGATTTTTTTTCTAAATCTATATATATTTAAGTAATTCTTGCTTGCAAAAAGAGAATGAGCTCCACCTTGACATCTACTGTTGTTCTCTGAATGAGCGGTGACGAACCTGCTGTGCGCCGTGCAGTGGCCAGTATGTTCAGCACATTACAACAGGTAGAGATAAAAGCTGTATGACTGTGAAAGACGAGTACAAGTAGATGCTTCTGACAAAGGACGCTCACACGGTGTTATTATGCGTCAAGAGTGTGATTCGACAGTAATACCCTGTATATTCGGAGTCATTTAAATATGTGTAGCCTCTGTGTGTGGTCAAGCATAAATCATGTCAGAATGACGTAATCCAGCATAATATATATCTATGTCATATAAACCGTTTTGTGGTATACCTTTATTGTGCGTTAAAGTCTAGTCTAAATACTACTGTCTTAAAAAAAAAAATCCATAGATATAAATTGTCTTGGTAGACTATTTAATGCGTAAGCAGCTCCACGTAAACCACCAGAGTCAAGACGGCCGTCAGGGTCTCATTATAGATACTAGACACACGTGAGGAGGGAGACAAAATAGGGCGCGTGCTCCGATCAAAGATGGGGCGCGTTTCTCTTGTGGTAGCCTCAAATAGAGCCCGCTGTGATGCAGTCTCCATGGTGACTTGTGTTTCCTCGGTAACCCTTCTCCCCTCCCCAAGCCACCGTTGCCATAGCATCACTGTTTCCACAGTAACCTCCCAGATGGTTTCAAAGTTATACTGGAGAGTCTAGTGTGAGTGGCTTGTCTTGTCGGTGTCTTAATCAATCAGACCAAAACATATTCAGATTCAACGACTGTTAAAGACTGCCGGCACAGAAAATAAAAAATGAAAAAATTCAGTGAAAGCCTCAGCCACTCTGAACTGGTCAACAATCACGAGCCTCAACTCAAAACGGTGTTGTGGTGGGAGGCTGAAAGGAAGAGGCAGCGTGTGAAGAATTATGAATGGACTGGGAATACGTTGCACGACTGTCCCGAGTGCACTACTGCGGGTGGCCATCGGAGGATGCTGTTCCACTGACAAAAAAACGGTAAGCTCTGTCTGTGATCCCTTTGTTTATATTGAAAGCGTCTTACAGTATTTCCATATCTGTGTGTCTAGTAGTCAGACAAAGGTTTGACATAAAAAACTCAAACAAGCAGGTCAACATCAATGATTGTGCACACGGCTCCCTCACACATGAAAGAACAGTTTGTTGTGGCGTTTAGATTTGTTTTATGGCATTTCATATATTGATATATCAATTGATATACATTGATATATCTCTTTTGTGGAAAACATATTTCCATCCATCCATTCATCCATCCATAAATCCACCTATTCTCTTTACCTGCTTTTCCTTGCAGCTTTCTCAGGTGTCTGATGTCTGTCTCCAGCAGTCATTGGACAAGAGGCAGAAAGGTTGCCAGTCCATCATAGTTATTTTATTTTTATTTATTTATTTATTTATTTATTTATTTATTTATTTATTTATTTTTAAATAAGTGTATAATTCTAATAATCTGGCATCTGATCAGTTACAGGTGCACATATTTCACATGTTTAGCCTTCCAGCCAGTGTGCTTCTCTGTGTACATTGTGCAAAGGGCAAAATGTTCTTCCTTTGTGTCCAGGTTGCCTTTCACCTTCATTTGACTTTGAATATAAAATCAGTAGGACCAGCAACAGCATGCCGAATCAGCGTGTCTAAGCTGTGCCCCCTGGTGGCCACTGTTTGCTTCTAACAGGCCAAGTGGCTCACACCTGCTTTCATGACCTCTGTGTTCTCCAGAGGTTCACCAACATTTCAAGGCAGTTCATTCTTCATCTGTGTTATGGATTATCTTATTCTGTGATGGCTTATCCTCTGGAGGCTATATAAATGCTTTCATGCACAAATGTCTATGCATTGGGCTTAATTACCTTTTGAAGTAAAACATTAAGTTGATGTATTTCAGCTCATTTTAAACAGGCCGTAAAGCTACACGTTTGTGTTTAGATATAAGTTATGGTCACACCACATTATATGCTGCTATATGTTAAGTATGTTCAGCAGAGGTGGATGAAAAAGTTTAATGAAAAATAATGCAATCTGTGGAATTTTAAATATAAATATATATCTTACTTTGAAGATTGAACTATGTGGTGCTATATAAATATTTAGGACTTTCTGATTTTATGAAAGGTTCCCATTGATTTACAACCCAGACTTCTACTTTTTTTCTAATTCTTACTGTATTTCTCTGTCACTTGAGTTTGCCTTTGCTTTGAGACATACTCTGCAGTTCTGACACCTTTTCTTTCTTTCTCTTCTCAAACCCTCAGGTGAAAGAATTTGTTTCTGCTCAGACATCCTGGATTCCCTGATGATCTCATTTCAGTTGCCTCCTTTCAAGGTAAAAAAAAAAACTAAACAAAAAAAACCCCATTATAATTCATTATGTGTTTTAAATTACCCCGACCCCACAAAGTCTGAGACATAGAATAATTCTCAGAAAAAGCTTTTGTTAAATTACATATCAAAATATTTTAATTCTTTCAGTGTTACATTGATAAATTGCACATTGGCTTCAACATCAAGGAAAAATCAAAAACATATTTAGTGCAATACAGAAGTCTAAATAAAGATATGACTGTATTTTGTACATTTTTCATTACAGTGTTAATCAATCCTCTTATAACAACTGATGGAGTGACTCATAAAATGTCATTTTAAATGTAAATTAGTCCTAGTAATAAACACATTTGCACTTTCTTTTAAAAATAAAGTATTTATGGATATTTAAGTTAATCTTGGCTTTTTTAGTTTATTCAATGTTCACTTGACTAAATATTTAGTTGCTTTACATTTTATTTCCTAACTATTTAAAAAATGATTTCTGTACTCCATAAAATCATTTCTTTATACAAGGTGTGCCCAGCCACATTACCCTTAAATCAAAATTGGCACTTGCTTCCTGTAGTACTCAGATCATCCACCAGAGGGAATAAGAGAAGAACTGACTTTTACGCAACAGGTCTCAGAAGAAAGGGAGAACTTTGTGTAAGAGGTCTCAGACATGTAAAAAATAATACATCTGGGATTAAAGGGTTAAGGTAAAATTTAAAACAGTATAATTTAGGTCAGAGATTCTCTGTACTTTTCCTCAGGACCCAGTGTCCCTCATGTTTTATGGGTTTCCCATCTGCCTCTCACCTGACTTAAATGAATGGATGATGAAAACGGTACTGCATCAAACAATGGGACAAAGCGGAGGTAATGCAATTATTTGAATCAGGTGTGTTAGAGTAGAGACTCGTCTAACACAAGGAACCCCTGGGATCAGGATTGTAAACCACTGGTTAAGGTTATCCACTAACCTGGAGTGAATCTATTTTTCTCCTCAGAATGCAGAGACTTCGTTCTGGTTCTGTTGGACTGGATAGGCCCGGTGGATTTGATCTACTTCCCCAGCCTTCTTAATTTCAACGGGTGCCCTCCAATTGGTGACTAGTACTTCTCCCACTTTTCAATTCAAAATGCATAATCAACAGGCACATAAAGCTGTTCTCAGAACATTTTGTAGCACACAGTTTGGACTTGATACTCTATGAATGGAACCTTTGCAGGGTCAAAGGTCATTTAGATGTAAAAAAAATATATATTTATCATCTGGACATTTTCTAAATGGCATACAGTAGTTAAGCACAGCAATCTGCCAACATTTTTGCGAAGCACCTTTCACTTTACGGGGACTTTTATTTTTTTATTTTTTTTATTTATTTCTCCCCAAAGGTGATAATAATCATGGACAATAAAAAATAAGAAATATTTGAAAGCAAGTTTAAAAAAAAGTGGCAAAAAACTGAGTCCATCTGTGATTTGACTGATATGAAACTGTGATACCAATCAAAGACTGTTAGCCATATGCCTTTGTTATATGTCTGTGATATGTATTGCAAAATATGTGAAACAGACACATTCTCATGTGTGCTGGTTGCTGCTATTCTTTTGACGTACTCATGAAGAACAACACAAATGCATTTAGGCACATGTCAATACAGACACTTTAGACATGCACACAAAAACACACACACTTGTTTACATGTCTCAGCTCTATCCCAGAGTGCACTTTGTGTTTTTTTTATTGTTGTTTTTCCATTTGGGATAGAGCAGAATATTGACAGTTGAAGGCTGTGTGTGCCTGGATTTATTCTCCGTTGTTGTGCACTGTCTTCAACATGACCCATATAAAGAGATTATGAGGTGTACTGTCTTTCTTTCACAGGAGCTGCAGCCTCTTTTCACTTATTTACAGATACTAGAACTGACTCGAGCCTGTGAAAATATTTCAGGCTTTATTCTTGTTTTGTCAAAGTCATTTTAAATACAGTTTGTCCTCTATAAAACAAGATTTGATGGTCAAATTTTCAGTTTGATTTGTAATTTTCAATGTAAATCATTACATGATCAAGTTCAAATCTATCCTACCTGAGACAATCTTCTACATGCACATGCCTCTGACGACATCACATAAGGTATCTGATCAGTTCCTCTGAGTATGTTCAGTTGTATGTTTTTTCTGTTTTGTTTTTAATTACTTCTTTAAATGTTAAGACGTTCACCAGCGTTTACGAATACAGCTGTTGAGCTTGATTATGCTTTCCCTTGTGCCATCATCAACCATACACAGAATGTGTAGTCATGTTTCCCCCTCTTGCTTTTAAAAAGTGTATTTTGTAAAGTCCTGCGATTGAAATCTCTTTTTCAGTACTTTGTTATATTTGTAGTCATTGAAGATCTCTTTGTTAAAAGGATACACTACTGAATGGGATCTTTCACACAGAGAGAACCTCACAATTTAATCACGTTTCACACTTTTTTGTAGTGAGCAGTAGTCTCTGGATCACAGGGAAACACATCAACACAACAGATGTCAAAACAATTGAAAGCTCCCTGTTAGATCATAAATGGTCCAGTCTCTGTTAAAGGACACAAAGTCAGTAAACATCAATGAAAGGAAAAGAAAGGCATACAGAAAATAAAAGACGCACCGCACTGTGGCAGACTTAAAGAAAAAAAAAAAAAACTAAAGCAGAACAAGCTACAGGGATTTATGTTTGGCTTGGAAAAGACGTGGTGATTCCCTGCTGTGTTGGCAGCGTGTTTGGACCGTAAAGATAACAGAAGTGAGCTGGAGCAGAGTGGAAAACTTCAAATCCTGTCGGTGCCAAAGGGGTAAATATTAACATTCTCACAAAGGTTTACAGCAGTTGCACTGTCATGCTGTATAACAGCAGGTATGAGTTAGTGCTTCAATGAATAACCTACCACTTTACTAGTGATTCCTTTCCAATATGCTTTTTCATAAGGCATATTGGAAAAGTGTTACCTCACATGTTTCTCTGTTGGTTTTCCTAACCTTGTCTGTCTGCTTCTGTTACTTTGCCTTTTGCAAGTTCATTCAATGTCTGCAGCTCCATCTGATGTTCCTATAGTACATCTGATGTCACAGAAGCTCACAATCACCCTTGGCTCTGCAGCAGAATATCTCCATAGAAACAAAGGAGGACAGCTGGTAAGATGAAGAGACTGGGAGATTCAGCCCTGCAGGTAGACAGAAGATATAGCTACTTCCAATGTCTGCATTTGTAATAGCTGCCAGACCATTTACTGTATATCCGTACAATTTCTGAGAAGGGTGGGAGCTGTGAAACTTTGTCATGCATTTGTTATAATATCTACAATCATCTGTTACAGTATGTGTGTCTCTGACAGAGGGTTGGTGTCCCATGAGTAGATTGAAAGTCACCGCGCAAAGATTATTTGAACAGCAGATGAGTCAGACTAATGGCAGTAACACATGCCAGTAAAATCCATGAACTCTTGTTTCAGAACTGAAAAATGACAAAGGGATATTCCAGAATCTATTGGACGAAAGCTTGGAAATGAGATTGTTCACGCCACAGTGATAATTGGCAAAAGTTTATGGAAAAATCTAGTCTGATCCAAAAAGATGGCATCCATCGCAGTTTAGGCAGAGCAGCTCTTCCTTGTTGGAATCTTTAAAAGATTGACAGCTCAGGATCCAGACAAGGAAACAGGTTTGTAGTTTAATACACCTCTCTCCTGTTTCTGCACTATACACTGCCCCTGAGAGAAAATTTAATCACAGTAGATGTCTTGGACAATAATGTAGCAACTTTAATATAACCTGTACTATTTTTAATTTGTTGGTCCTCACTGAGCCATCATGCAGAGGGCAGCAAACTGATTTTTGTCCCCTTACAAAATGGAAATTATTACTGTTACTTCTATGATAGGCCCAATCCTAACAAAATAATTCAACCCCCTTTTCAGATGAGAATGCAGGCATGTCATGAAGACATAAAAACCTGAGTGACTTTAAAATTTCTGCTTATAAATTTGCTGGAGGACATACTGACTACTTTTCTCCACTCTGCAACTTTTTCCTACTATTGTCTGACTGTATGCAGTTATCACTCACATTAACTTTGTTTTTTCTGTTTATTATTTTTTTTTCTATAGAAATTATGCCTGGCCCTGGAATCCTGTTTAGCTGAATGGGGACTTATGCTGAGCTATTGCTGACAATAACTTAATTTTCTGTTAGTCTTTGACCCTACCTCTATGTTTAAAACTCCCTCTCTTCTAGACAAAGCATCCAAGTGAACTTTGTTGTTAAAAACTTGTTTTTCATAACATAGATTTTACCACTGACTCAAGATTTATATGTTTGGATGTGTTTCTCTTGTTGATGCAGTCATCAAAGAAACTTTTTACTGTTTCTTTCACATAGAAAAGCACTTAAGAATCAGCATCTTGTGGGTGAGGGGCTGTTGAGTTTGTGGTTTTGTGGTGTGTCTACTTAGATTTCTCAAGCCCGTAGTTGACCACAGCTGATGGAATGTATTGACTGTGAATACATCTATATGATTGAACTAAAAAGATTTATCCAAGCATGCACCTGAATGGGGATCTTTTGTCATTAAAAGTAATTAAAATTAAAAATTGCTCCTAATATTACCGTATTTTCCGCACTACAAGGCGCACCACATTATAAGGTGAGCCTTGAATGAATGTCACATTCTAAAACTGTTTTCATATATAAGGCGCACAGCATTATAAGGTGCATAGAATGGATGCCACAGTAGAGGTTGAGGTTACTTTATGCATCCATTAAATGGAGCTGTACTAAAGGGAATGTCAACAAAACAGTCAGATAGGTCAGTCAAATTTTATTAATAGATTACAAACCAACGTTCTGACAACTCCGTAGCGTCACACGGTAAAACGTACGAGAGAAATAAGGCATTACAATTGGAAATAGTATCACAAATAGCAGCTGCATCTAATTAACCGAGCTTAATAGCTTAATGCTAAACGGCTAACGTTTAGCTCTCAACAATACAAGT